>CM040241.1:311922172-312003169 GCA_022545495.1 Chrysanthemum lavandulifolium | reverse complement strand
AAGAAGTCATTGAATATGTACACGGACTGAAGTTCTTTGTCCCTTTTTCCTATGGAAACTCCATTTGCCAAAACTCTTGCTAAGAAAGTATTATAACAACAATGTACGTACTGGATAGCTGTTCTTTTTGTTACTCTCGCACAATGTCATTGAAATTTAGTTACATTACTCTTTAGTGTTTATTCCTGTCGATTTTTTTATTTTATTTTTTTTTTTCTTTTTCCATTATGGTCTAAACCAATTGTTTTTAGATGTCAAAACTTGACAGCTTCGCTGGCAAATAGGAGGATGTTATGTGCGTAATATCGTTTCCTTTGCGCTTACAATCAAGATAATTGGGCGCAAAAATATAACTTAGTGAGTGATCACAAAGTTTCTAGATGGGTTGTCATAAGTTTCAAGATCGAGTGACTCGAGATAATTTATTGAATGAATTTACAATACTAACAAAGATGGAGAAATCAGGTAACTGAATGAGCCAAGACCAAAATTATATAAACTAGTACAAAAATTCATAACCCTCGTTCCATAAAGAAGAACATTAAGGCTTCTTGCTTGTGATTAATTAAAGACAAAATATTGAGCTCATTGATGTAGTACTTAAATGAGATAACATTAATCGGAACTGTTGATTCACACGAATACCAGAAACGATTCTACCAATAATCGTTGATTCACACGAATGCCGATTATGTGGTATTTTTTAACAAAAGCTGCCAAAAATTGACTTTTAGTGTTTCATTGAACTGATTATCCAGGGTTAGAATACCATTATAAAATAGGCTTTAAAAACAGAAATGGGCCTTAAAAAACAAACAGGCCGGGCGCTAGCCCACAAACAAAGCCCAACAAAACTAGAAAAAAACATAAAAGTGCAAATAACTCCTAAAATAGAGCGTTTTGGGGCCCGAAAGATCCGTAAACCAATGTAGTCTGTTTACCACCTTAAGTTTAATGGTGTCTCTTATGTTTGTCTTTAGAACTATGATTGGCTACTTAATTTTCGTGTTGCATGTTTGTTGAGCAACACCTTGTGCTTAGCTAGCTTCTGCTTGTTTCGTTTGTTCTGTTCCTCTAGCTCCTCGCTAGAGTTGAGGTGTTGGTTTTGATTACAAGAATCCAGCAGTTAAATCGAAACACACATTTTTTGGGTAAAATAAAATAGAAACACACTTACATAAGTACTGACATTCCATCATTCCATTTACAGGTTCTTGTAACTAGATCATATCCTATAATTGTTGTACAGTGATTGTAAAGCAATATAATTCTACACTCATACTTTAATATTTTACCAACTATAAAATAGACAACCCCTACTCACTATAATCGCTGGTCCTCATTCGCATTCCCAGAACCAACGTTTGGATAGAATCAACGTGGGCTTGTGTTGCCCGGTTTTGCTCCTCCAATGCATGAACTTGTTCCGCCATCGCTCTATTTCGAGCCTCGAGCATGTCAGCAACTTCTCTTTGTGTGTACGATGGCTCTTGGGATTGGAGTCGTAAGTGGGTGCTTGAACTTGAGGCCATACCCGCTAACCTTCTATCCATACCAGGATTATATCCACAGCTAGAGCCTAAGACTTGTTCCGCAGTTTGCACACCTATCGTTGGATTTGAGCTGCTCGCTTGACTTGATCGCCAACTCTCCATTTGTTGCTGTGTAGTTACAAAACAAGAACATTAATTTAACAATCACGAAACACCATTTCTCGATTTGTTCTTCAAGGAAATAATAAGAGAACGTGAACATTTAACTCAGACTAGTCACAAGCATTTGAACATTTAATGCAGTTTACCTCTTGTCTGTATCCTTCTGTCATACTTGCGTACACATGTAAGTTTGGATTTATACTTGGTAACGGATCCTGTAACACGACACCTCCTGACGAAGAGAACTTCGCATTAGGATTCTGGAACATTCCACCACCCAAAGGAGAAATATTAAAATTAGGATGCTGAAACAATTCACCACCCAACGAATATAAGTTCGGATTAGGATCTTCGAAGAATTCACTTCCCCATGTAGAGAAGTTCACATTCGGATCCAGGAAAAGTTCACCAACCGACGATGAAATGTTAACATTAGGATGCTGAAACAATTCACCACCCGAAGAATAGATGTTCAGATTAGGGTCTTGAAAGAATTCACTTCCCCACGAAGAGAAGTTCACATACGGATCCTGGAAGAGTTCACCACCCGATGAGGAAATGTTAACATTAGGATGCTGAATCAATTCGCCACCTGATGAAGAAAGGTTAACATTTGGATGCTGAAACAGTTCACCAATCGACGAAGGTAAGTTCACATTAGGATCCTGGAACAATTCACCACCCAGTAATTAATAGTGCATACAGATGGCTCTATTCGTTAAATTTTAAGTGACATACTTACATGAAACTATGTATATCTGAGAAAATTGGAAAAATCACAAAGATATATATAAATAAATTGATTTATAGACTAACCTGTGAGCCGCCTTCACCATAATTTGAAGCTCTTCTTTGATATGATTTATCTTCTATGAACTTTGTCACTTCCACGAGGGACCTCAACATCTTTTTACTTTCTGGATGGCGATAGATCTATACAGATTTTATATTTTTAGTCACCTTTATAATCAGAAGTATAAAATTAAATAATTGATGATCATCCGATGTGTATATAACTTACATAGTCAACTCTACCATTCCCATCATTTTTTAGGCGCCTTCGCTTTTCGATGGTCCAGCCTTTCAGATTTGCCAGCAGTTTTTGAGGATCAAGAGTTCTTTCTCTACCTTGGTTTATCTATCGAAAAACACAATTATAGTTAGACATAGTAAAAGTATTAGGAAGATCAAACAAATGGAAAATTGGATGTGCAGGTGGTCTTGTCAAAGTTTTTAGCATTCCCTCAGACTAGCTGGAGTGCGAAGTAATCTCTCACGATCATGTTAAATAACCCATTTAGTATGAAAATTTCTACCTAAGGAAGGATGGTTCCTGGGGCTCCATGAAATATGTAAGGAACGGAGTGCAAGCAGAAGTGCCAGGATGCACGCTTTCTTGGAGCACAGTTTATCTTGATCTCAATAAAAGGATAGAAAAGAAATCAGTTAAATTTACCTCCTCGATGTTGTTTGATTTGAAGAGCTTGTCAAGGGTGAAATCCTTCTCTAATATCTCCAGACGTTCGGAAGCAGTGCCTCTTTTTCTCTTTGATGAACTATTAACCTGTATCAGGTTTTGGCGTTGAATGATTTATATATATTGAATAATTCCCTTAAAAACATGCATGACATTGTGATTAATTCCCTTACTAAGATCATTAACATGCATCACGATTCATGATTGCTAACTTAGTTTATGTCAAGTGCTGAAATTTGTTTATTTTTCTTCTTTACTTGATCCCACAGACAACGTTGGATTTGGAAACTTTAATATTTTATATGAGGTACGTACGAAGTGAGATATAAGTGGAAATTGTGAATCGTGTAGAAAAATTGTATGTTACCGTTAAGTTAAAACTTTAATATTTTATATGAGTTATCTATGTACATTTTTTATGATAGAGAACAGTTATTATAAGTAAAAAAGCTAGTAACTTAAAGTACTTGATATAAAAGATTACCGTTTTCGGATTAAAAAAAGATATCGGATCTGCTTCAATAGCGTGAATGCTTTGCCCTTCAAGACCTTCACTGGCAGCTTCCTGTTCTTGCAAAAACAGCCATGTTATATACCTTACTATTTTTTAAAACAAGCCAAGAAAACTCAACAAAACTATGAAGCAAGAAAACAAATGAAACTTTAAATACGATCAAATTAAAAGCCTTGAACATACACGAGCCATATATGAATGACATTCCGATGAGGAAAACGCAAACACTGAGGACGTACGCATAAAATGATCGATATGGTGTTGCGTAGTAAAAAAGCCAAAGAGCACAGTTTTTTTTTTTTTTTTGGCTAAAATAAAACAATCACTCAAGGATCTAATAAATAAAAAGAATGCAACATCAACTTTATAATTTTTTTTTAACCTGATTATATGAAGGGTGCGCAATCATTTCGAGCCCTGTAGGCTCATTCATTTGTGCAGTGTCCTGATTGAAAGACATGTAGGGAATCATCTCCCATCCAGTAACTGAAGTTTCTGGCATTGCTTGGTTGTTTGACATTTTGTTCCAATTGTTTTGAGCCCTAAACGAGATGAGTACTGTAATGACTAATGAGAGAGGAGATAGCAAAGACAGATGTTGTGTGTCACAATTTGGTTTATGCTGGTCGTATTTATAGTCATTAATCATGCATGTATTTATTACAATATCAAAAATCTATTCAATGCATTTGAAATCCTGCCTACAGTGTTGTTAATGTGTTACTCATTTTGTTTCAGGACCAGATCAGTAATAAATTAAATCAAAAGATATTCATGTTGACTATTAGTATTAAGTAATTATGTGACTACAAATAAAAATACATCTAATATTTCAGTGTATTCTTTGGTAACTAATTCAATACATTTTATTTATTTTTTATTTTCTAGATATGGTTAATTAGGTAATTAAGGTCATTGGGCACCACAAACAAATATACTCGATGCACATATGTACCTACAATCATAATTGTATAATTTATTACATGTTGAAGCAAGATACAACTTTTTAAAATATCTATTAATAGTAATAGTAATGGTTACTAATTAATGATTTCATTTTAGCATTTGGTAGCAACGATTTTTCATATGATGATGATGAGTGCGAAGTTTAACGGAAGAATAATTAGCATTTTGTGACGTTTATGATATAAGTGTCTAGTCATAATAGAAGTAAGTAGTTTATCTAGTAGTTTTTCATAAGTTTGGTTTGTCATGCTTATGATTGTTTTGGTTTAAAGCACAAATGGTGTGTTTTTTTCTCACCTATGTAACGAGTTAAGATGTGAGATTTACTCACATTCTCTTTCTACTTAACTGTAATATTTTATTTATTTATTTTTATTTTTTTAGTAATAAAGTTCTCGGATGTAACAACCTTTTACCTGAAAAAAATTGCTCATTTCTGGCATTTAAATTTTTGTCCCGGTTTGGTATTATTTCCATGTAATATAGTAACAATAATAATAGAATAGACTTTTAATTTATTAGTATTAAATTACAAAACAAGAATTTTTCATGTTATAATAATTAATCATATAATGTTTTTTGAGATTTTAAAACATGTTATATCTTTACAGGATTGTCATATATAATGACTAGTATATGACAAATAAAAAAGCACAATGACAAAATGCAAACACGGAAAAAAACTAATTTTGGACAACCTTTTTTTCTTCTGAACAGAACTTTGGACGACTTAGTGGAAAATAAATAGTGCACCGGCTCATTTACGACAAATGAAACATGAAACCGTTATTCAAAGAAAAAGGATCTTGGTGAAAAAGACCGTGTTATGAGTTCCTATTTTTTAGTTGACAAATAAAAGCCCTTGCTTATGATTAGTAACATGCAAATTGTAAACACGTTGAAAATGATATATAGTCGTTAAACGTTAGGTTATATCCATGTAACAAATAAAATAACAACGGTTTTAATTTTAAAACTGCCGCAATATCTAAGCTATATCCAAAAACTAAATTTGATAAACCCTTATTGCGCAATCAATGTTTGTTCACATAAGTATTTCAGTGCCCATTATTAAGCACACTGGTAACCACCGTGACTTGCACTGTATTTTCAAGCCCATTATTGTAGTAATGTAATATCGCAGAGCGACATCATGTGTTTTAGTCGTGATATGGTATTTGTAGTTTTATATGATAAATTTTATGAGTACTTGCTCACGCACAACAACTATTACTAATACACTTATGATGAACAAATAAGTCATTGATACCACACATTACAAAATTAATAGTACATGTTATATTGATAACTTTTAGAGCACAATGTATGCAAGGACCTAATAACACGTTATTAGTATGTCACCTCAGCGCCACATCATACACATCCCAATAACACACCAATAACTCAAACAACCCTCACTCGTAACACATCACTAACATCACCTGTAGGTCCCACATAGTACCCCACCAAATATACCACTCACTCACAAGTTATACAAAACACACACACATACACACATACACACACACACACACAAGTTGCATTTGGCATGAGCCAGTGCAGTGGCTCAAAACACAAAAGGGTGCATTTTTTATGGAGCCTGAAGCTACAGATTTTAGACAATTCAAGTATTGTCAGACTTTGGGAGGGAGTAATAAGGTTTACTGGACCGAGGGTTAGAAAAACAATTCTCAACTCTTTTCATTAATATCAAATTCTCTGCAAAAGAACATAATAACTTCCTAACTATGACCCCTATTTATACTAAACATAAAAGTAATCCTAATAGAATACTAATTAAGATATCCTAGTCCTAGTCTGATAGAACTTATCAGATAACCACCTAAAAGACTAATCCAAATCAGACTCCAAAACAAATAATACTTTCTAAACAAAGAAACATCAGATAGTAGTAAAACTGATGTAGCCTGAAGCTACAGGTTTTAGACAATTCACAGACTTTGGGAGGGAGTAATAAGGTTTACTGGACCGAGGGTTTGAGAAAACAATTCTCGACTCTTTTTATTAATATCAAAATATCTGCAAAAGAACATAATAACTTCCTAACAATGACCCCTATTTATAATAGTAATCCTAATAGAATACTAATTAAGATATCCTAGTCCTAGTCTGATAGAACTTATCATATAACCACCTAAAAGGCTAATCCAAAACAGACTCCAAAAAAAATAATACTTTCTAAATAAAGAAACATCAGATAGTAGAACTTGATCAGATACTTGGACTTCCAGCTTCAATCACCGCATCATTCTCCCCTTCTTGGGAAAAACTCCTCCTCGAGTTTAGTTAGGGAGATGTAGCGGTCCAAGACTTCATTTCTTTTTCACTTTAGCTTCAACACTTCTTATCCCTATTTCCAAACACTCTGATGAACTTGAGACACTAGTGATGTAACCATCCGTTAAAGGCACTAAAACCATTTTGACACCATCATGATGAAAGGAATAAGTGTTTTCTTTCCCCTTGTGGGTTGCGTTTACATCGTATGCCCATGGCCTTCCTAGAAGAATGTGACAAGCATCCATATCTGCCATATCAAACATGATCTCGTCTTTGTACTTGCCAATCGTAAACGGGATCTTGCACTGTTCGGTAACCTTAATATGACCAACTGATTTTATCAATCCAACTTTCTATGGGTTCGAATGTTTTTCCGTGGGTAGCCTTAGTCGTTGCACGATGTCCCTTGATACCATGTTCTCAGTGCTCCCATTATCTATGATAACATCAAAGATCTTTTGAAAGATGATACAACGGGTTTTGAACAAGTTGTGTCGTTGAGATGAATCAGTCACTTTAGAAGCCAACAAGATACGTTGAATCACAAAGGAGTGGGCCGAATATTCTTTTGTTGCATAGTCTCCTCCTTCGGGATGACATATTTCAGCATCATCATCTTCATCTTTGTTATCTGATTCTTCACCATTGTCGAATTCATCACCCTTGAGTGTCAAATTAACTTTCCCTCCAGTAGCCCTACAATCATTCGATCTATGACCTGGTACTCCGCATTTGAAACATTTACCCATGACAGGTCGTGCATATGGGTTGGTTGATTTAGTGGTTGTTGTGTTGTTGTTCACAATTTGTTTACCGGTGTCTATAGTAGAGATTTTTGTAGTGTGTTGCGAAGATGGGTCGATACTTGGTACACTTTTAATTTGCATGCTACTCCTTGCGAGTTGATTCTTCGCCCGTATCGCTAAGTTTTATGCATCATCTAACGTGTAGACAGGAATAAGAGATATCTTTTCATAGATCTGTTGGTTTGTGGGAGTTATAAACACGACAAAACAACTAAGAGTGTGTGAGCAGATGAGGGCACACACGATAAACACGAGTATACGTGTCGAACGTATTTATTACTTGAATTATATTACCTGTATTATGCGTGACAATTGACCAGATCCACCAGTTGATCCATGGGCTGTTTTGATAGCTGAATGAGTCGAATATGGAGCAAGCCTTAGGCTTTGGATTCCAGCCGATTGGGTACAAGAATGAGTGTGGGTTGTTTGCTTGACGACCAAGCCAAAAACCCAAGTAGAGGTCGGTTTGGATTTGCTATAAAAGAAAAACTCCTGCACCTTATTCTGTGATTTGGAACATGCGACCTATACATACATCTATACCCTAAATCTAATCCCTAAAACTGATCATTACAAGTTCTATTCTTGCATTGTACAGTACTTTATAAGTGGTTTGCTATTCCTGATTCCATGTCGAATAAGCAGAAAAAAAACAACAGGTTTTAGGTTGGGTTTTGCTTCTGGTCGTGGGGTTTTTCTCGGACAGAAACATAGAAGATATTGGACATTACTTGTCCGATATCGGGTATATATCGAAAACAGTATCTTGGCTGTTTAGAGTTCACGAGCAGAATGCAAGCAAGACTTGAGGTTTTCTGTTAGTGCTAAATTCATGTATTGGTCAACTTGTTGATTGGGTTTTATTAATACGTTCTCGACTAGCCTTATATCGAACGTATACGTTATCGGGTTTGTGTGTGATACTCATTGAGGCATCTATTTTAGATGCTTAGTTTCGTATTGGTTTTATTGTCCGTTACACTTGCGTTCAAATAGCCACGAAAGGTTAGGTTTTCTTTATCCCTTTTATTAATTAATTGTTATATTAATTAATTGTTTCTTAATTACGGGTTTAACCTAATTGCGATTACTAGATCCTTATCCGCTGCGTACTCGTAGAGGTTAATGGTTAACTGAGTTCTAAAATCCCAACAGTGGCATCACGAGCCATCTTGTTTTTGCGATTATGGGTTACACGTTTCTTAATTAATAAACATGTTTAAAAGGTTGCATGAAACCTAATTTAGTTATTCGTTTTATTTGTTAATTTAAATTACATGTTAATTAGAATTAAATTGTTAATTAGAATTACATGTTAATTAAAATTACTTGTTAATTAGAATTAAAAGTTAATTGAATTAATTAATTGTTAATTAGAATTATTATAATAATTAGAATTACATATTGGTTATTAAATACATAAAGTTGCATAATTACTTGTTAATTGAGATTGCCATGTTTTATGTGTTTTCCGGCCACAAGACCCACTCAATTTCTTTTAAGTGATATATGGGGCGATCTAGGTATTACACCTAGTGACGGTCTTATGGTTCTCCTTTTGGGAAAGACTCGCGAGAGTACTCGGAACAATATGTGGTTATATATTGATGTTTATGGTTATATGTTTGTGATTCCATTATGTGCATTATTTTTACTTGCTTTGACACCTAATTGTATGCAATATGGAATAATACATATCGTAACCATAACATTAATATAGGACTTTATTTACACGCCTAAATATCATTCTCATTGTGACCTGCTATTTGATTCGTGGAAACTCGTTTTTGTTAAATAAAGTGACCTAAAATATGAAACACGTTTTCAAGAATTTTAAAACTAGACGCTATGGACACTTGGGATGTTCGGCTCACCCACTAGAACAAACTCAAAAGGGGGTTTAAAGAGGTGCGCACAGTCACACCGAAAGGATGTCTAGGTTATGCTTCAGCGCTTACCTGGTACTCTGCCTCCCTGTGCGTTCGATTAGAGCTACCGTGAACCATGATGATCACTACAGTGTCATTACCAAAAGTTTTCTAAAATTAGTGTTACAAAGTTGTTTTGCATGCTTCGTTGTACACGACTTTTATCACATTTATATGTGCACAACTATTTTTTTAATTTTAAGTCTATGCCATCCAACTATGAACACGTGCATTTGGATTGACTTCTTTGGTCAGACCTAAGGGCCTTCCAACCCATGGTAATTATTTCTCACTGGTCAGGTTATTTATACACGTTCATACTTTGTCGACTTATCTCGAGTTAGCTTGGTCAGACCTTGAACCCGGGCATAAGATGAGAACTAAACATGCTTTTGACATTATTACTTGATACTAATGCCTTAAACAGTCTCATAAAGTCTAAGAGTTGCATTATGCAATTAATGCTCGTCGCTTACCTCTTGTCCTATTTTTTTACGCACCGGTCAGACCTATGGTAATTAAGTGGGGTTGCAAGATGAATCTTAGTCTTATTAGTAATTAATTGGGTAGTTAATTCTTTTAAGAATATAATTATCAAAAATGCTAGAATTGAACTTTTTATGTTCTGATTAAATTGGGTTATTGCAACATAATTTGTAAACAAAGTTGTTTTGCTTTGAAAAACAAACTTAGTCTCTTTTCCTAGTAAGAAGAGTTAGACTTATTCTTATCTTTTCTCCTTGGTTGAATAACTAAGATAGTATTACAAATTGATAAACTCGTTTATAATCTTTCATTACTCTTTTGTGGTCTAGAGTTAATTGAAATATAGAATATTTTGTGTAACTGGAAACATTGTGTTTAGAGCTACCAAAATAAATAACATCCTGCACTTGTCACGATGTATGAGTTTAAACCGCTAAGAGTAAAGGAATTACTAGCATATTATGCTAGGTATGGACTCTCATTATTCCTAAAGTGCTAATTACCCTTGGGGCTATGTAGACGATAAAGGAGGAATTGCATGCTAAGGATTCAAGTTAATTGAATGAAAGAATGGCTAGTCCATTGTCTATATAAGTAGAACTTCATATACTCTGCTCAATACCTAAGTACATGCTACTCGTAGGCAATTGAAGATAATAGGAAAGTATTTAAAACTTCTATATGCTTTCTACTGGAAATGTAACACTTACAATGTTGACAAATCCAGTGGGAGCAGTTGCATTTTATAACTGAAATATCATTCATGTAATGTTGTCAATTTCAGTGGGAGCTACGGGATTTATTTCTTGTTAGTCACCCATTTCATTTCAAACTAGCTTTGAAATAATCCATTACTTTTGGAATATGAACAACCATTGCTTAAAGGAAATTGCATTTATTTTTATAAGATAACACGTTGTCTTCCTATTGTCGCTTCCTGCAGCGTTATCTATAGAATAATAATCCACAATTCTTTATTAAAGGTTATGGTTCTAAAACTACTTATGATATCTATGACATTATCATATTGTTTGAACAATCAATCACGTGTTGTTTGTTTTCATAATATGATGTTGTACCTTACACAAGTGGGAGAAATTTCAAAGTGTGTGCAAGGAACAACAACATATTGGTATCTCTTGACCGCAAGAATCTACTAGGACTTAAACACATTAGATGTTTATTGCCCTACTACATATAAATAAGAATTCTACTAGGACTTAAACACGTGAGATGTTTATAGCCCTACTACATTCTAATAATGATTCTACTAGGACGTGAACACGCTAGATGTTTGTTGCCCTACTGCATTCAATTGTCATGATATAGTGTAAAGATACTTCAACATTTGACTACATGTTTTAGTCAACATAATTATTGCTATATGATAATGATCATAATTCTGAAGTATAAAATTAACTTGAAATTACTATAGAACTCAATAGTTTGCGTTCATGATTACTTTTGTTATCATAATTATGCTTACATGTTAAGACATAATTAAAAGTTCTTGAATTAATCAATGACTTATAACATAAAGTATATATAGTAAATGTGTTATGTCTTATAGTTAACACATGAACATAAGGTCTTTGAATTATTCAAATACTTATAATGTATTATTGACATGTTCTGTTTCCTTGTAAAAACATGAACATATAATACTTGAACAGTTTGGCCTTCTTGTGAACACGTGAACATAAGGTTCTTGTATTATTCAATGAATATACATTATAGCATGCACTTGGTTCGTAAATACTTTATATGCAATTTGGCTTGAACCAATTGACAAGCATTTAGTCCAAAGAGAATTAAGTTATCTATAGAATTATGATATAGTTTCACAATTCTAATAACTCATAGGATACCGCTTCATTATGGTATGTCTAATGTGTTGGATCAAACCTTATTCATATTGTTTGGTTCCTGATAGCTTTATTTGCTCTACCTCCAAAACATATCAAGGTCAGAATATGCGTGTGTCATGGATACACTCAATATAGTTCAAACCTAGAAGGTATTCAAGACGACACATAACTGAAAACCCTAATTCATTAGGGATTTTAGGTTTTCTACTCAAACCAATTGAATCCTAAATCCTTTTGGATTTTTGATTTATCTACACTTCCTAGCTTGAAGATTGTAGTTTTGGTGTTCTTCCTAGCTTGACGAAACACAAAACTGTTGCTAGAACTTTTGGTTAAAGAGTGATACTAAATTAGAGATTTTCTATAAACCCTAATTTGAGTTGTTGGAAGGAATTTCATTATGTCTTGATTTAAGTTCTGAATTTGTTAAAATCTTATGAAGCATTTTATTAAGGTTCCCAATAAAGAACAATTTATTGTTGCTTAAATACTTAGTATTTAAAGAATTGTCTCTACTTACAAAATTAAGTGGGAGTATATACATATCTCAAAGTTCTGAGAACAAAATACTTAACCTTCTAAAATTCACTTATTAATGTCATACTAAGGTTAAACATGAAAATGTTGACTGAAGTATAATGATTACTCTCATTCATAAATCCGCAAGGATGTCTTATCACTTGAGTGATATTTTTAATATCAATGTTGAGGGATGTAAGTTAGGAGATTATTGTAAATCAGCTAACTACTAAAATATATTATCACTTGAATCTGATAAATGTTTTAGAACTATGAATGACAAGATGCAGTCCTTAAAAGGCAAATCGAGTTTTGAGCTTGATTGTTATTTCGCCTAACAGTTAACCTATGAGGTTGGAATGAGTTTCTTTTGAAGAATGACTCACAAGGACAATTGTATACATATTAATGTTTGGAATTTTATAAGAAGTTTTTAATCATACTTAAGTAATTGACTGTGATTAAATTTTCTTATATAATACATGCATTAATTATATAAAGATATTTAATTGTCATACATATGATTTGTATGTTGAATATGACAATTAGATTTTATAACTCTTTCTTTATGATTACCTTTTTCGAGGACGGTGTGTAATCAAAAGGGTTATGAATCTACATAATCTTTATGTAATATACAAATTTAAGCAATCCAAGTTTGGATTATATCGTGCATCTAAGAGCTGAGATCTTGAATTTAATTAGAATATGATTCTGATTCAATTAAGATAACTCTTGAGTACATCTGACATTGAGTGGGAGCAATGTGTTTTTCCTTAAAATTTACATGTTGAAGATATCATTCTATTTAAGCTAGATATTGATCCTTAAGCTTGGAATGAAACTTCACTTGGAATTTAGGGAATAAATGTTTATCTGGAATAAACAAATGCGGAAAATTAAGTCTAACACAAAATGCAATATATCATTTAAGCAAGTCTTAAATGTTATATTTCACTTGAAATAATTTAATACATGGATGAAAACCTTATGTTGTTTTAACTAAGGATTTATCATATATATATATATATATATATATATATATATATATATATATATATATATATATATATATATATATATAGTGTATAAGATTTGTTGTTGCTTTTGTACAAGAACAAAATGAGTGACAACAATAATATCTAATTGAGAGAGTTTAAAAGAACATTTAAGGTTTGGGATATGGAGCAAGCCTTGGGCTTTGGATTCCGGTGATTGGGTACAAGAATGAGTGTGGGTTGTTTGCTTGACCACCAAGCCAAAACCCAGTAGAGGGTCGGTTTGATTTGCTATAAAGGAAAAACTCCTGCACCTTATTCTGTGATTTGGAACATGCGACATATACATACATCTATACCCTAAATCTAATCCCTAAAACTGATCATAACCATCCTATATTCCCAGTCGACTAGAACTCTAGTCGATTAGAGTTTTGGTTTCATTACACATTCTATTCTTGCATTGTACTTTATCCAAGTGAACTAGAAGTTTATAAGTGGTTTGCTATTCCTGATACCATGTCGAATAAGCAGAAAAAAAAACAACAGGTTTTAGGTTGGGTTTTGCTTCTGGTCGTGGGGTTTTTCTCGAACAGAAACATAGAAGATATTGGACATTACTTGTCCGATATCGGGTATATATCGAAAACAGTATCTTGGCTGTTTAGAGTTCACAAGCAGATTGCAAGCAAGACTTGAGGTAATCTGTTAGTGCTAAATTCATGTATTGGTCAACTTGTTGATTGGGTTTTATTAATACGTTCTCGACTAGCCTTATATCGAACGTATACGTTATCGGGTTTGTGTGTGATACTCATTGAGGCATCTATTTTAGATGCTTAGTTTCGTATTGGTTTTATTGTCCGTTACACTATGCGTCAAATAGCCACGAAGGTTAGGTTTTCTTTATCCCTTTTATTAATTAATTGTTATATTAATTAATTGTATTAATTACGATTTAACCTAATTGCGATTACTAGATCCTTATCTCGCTGCGTACTCGTAGAGGTTAATGGTTAACAGAGTTCTAAAATCCCAACAAGATCGGAGGTCTTAATCCATTGATGTACCGAGTCACTTGTTGGGACTCGGTTTCAAACAAGTTATTCCGAGACGACAATTGATGGAACTGAGTAGTATAAACTTCTACGGTTCTATCGCCTTGAGCACAATGTTGAAGAAGATTAAATAGTATCTGATCATGATTAGGCGGAAGAAACCTTCTACGCAACTCTCTTTCCATTCTTTCCCAGCTAGTGATTGGTAGCTTCCCTTGTTTTTCACGTGTAATTTGCATATTTTTCCACCAAGACTGAGCTCCGCCTTTGAGCTTATACGCCACAAGCATTACTCGTTGATCCATGGGTATCTCATAAAATTTGAAGAAATTGTCTAATTCACTCATCCAATCTAAGAAGTCTTCCACATTCATAGAGACATGAAAATCCGGGATGTCTTTGGCCCGTTGACGGTAGTCGAAGTTGTTTGCATGACTATGACGACCAAACCGTCCACCAACTTCCCATTCTTCTTCAACATCATAATCTTCTCCATGTTGTTGAATATGTTGTCTTTTAGGTTAACTATTCCTGTTACCTCTGTTTAGTCTATGACCTCCACGATTATGCCGTTCATCATTCTCATGTGGGGTCAAAGTTGCTAGGGTTTGAGTGATTTGTTGCAAAGAATTCTGGACAGTTTCTCTAAATTGTTGTAACGAATTTCGAGTTGCTCAACTCAATCATTATTAGCATCGTTTCCAACCATGTTTGAATCTTGATATAAAAATCAGCCTTGAGATTGTAAAAGAATACCTAAACTAGGATTTCAATTGAAATCACAACCCCTGTATTGAAACACGAACAGATAACCAGGCTCTGAATACCAACTGAGGCTACATGTTTTAGACAATTCAAGTATTGTCAGACTTTGGGAGGGAGTAATAAGGTTTACTGGATCGAGGGTTTGAGAAAACAATCCTCGACTCTTTTTTTTAATATCAAAATCTCTGCAAAAGAACATAATAACTTCCTAACTATGACCCCTATTTATACTAAACATAATAGTAATCCTAATAGAATACTAATTAAGATATCCTAGTCCTGATAGAACTTATCAAATAACCACCTAAAAGACTAATCCAAAACAGACGCCAAAACAAATAATACATTCAAAATAAAGAAACATCTGATAGTAGTAAGTTGATCACATACTTGGACTTCCAGCTTCAATCACCGCATTCTTAGTAATGATATGTCAAGTGTATTATTTTTTATGTTACTCGTCACTTTCAGTAAATACTTAATTTTCTAATGATAATGATATGAGACATCTCATGTTCATATGATTCGAAAATGAGAGGTCAAGTTCATCATTTAGAAGTAAGATAGCTAAAATGAGGTCCAGTTTTCAAGTAAAACGCAATAGTCCACCTTTTTATTTGGTCTCAATAGAGTTTCAATTTACTTGGCCTAAAATTACACAAAACAATTTTTATGTAATAAGTAATTATACAGATATATATTTTTCTGAAATAATCACAGCAAAAGAATAAGTATTATTGATGGTTAAGGAAGATCACTTACTTTATCCAAAACAGAAACTCTCCATATAAAAAAATTATATCCATGGTGCCTACGTGAATAATAACGTAGCCTGATTGAGACATGGTTATCATGATTCAAGAAACTGCCCATATAAAAAAATTATGTTTTTATGTAAAAATTAATTTGTGTTTTTATGTTAAGTTACTAGCTACATGTTAAGTTCTTTATGCAATCATGTTTTTTATCTTATGATTATTTTTATGTAATTAAGTTTTTTAGTTGTTACTTATTTTTAAGATTTTTATTGTGGCTTATGAAAAGAACAAAAATTGCTTTTAAAAGTTTCAAAACAAATGTTTATGTTTTTTTTTTTTTGGTAAAGGGTTACCCAGGTAAATATATTAAAACCGAAAAAACGTTAACGTTAAGTACAAATGGAATATGGTTGAAGTACCATATTTACCTCAAGCTAAGAAGCTTGAAAAACACCTAAAAAACTAGTGCTTACGACATGCCATAAGCACTTACAACTCTTAGAAACAAAAGATACACCTAGAATAAAACATCAAACTGAACAATCTAACCGGCAGCCAGTCTTTGAATTTGTAAATAAGTTAGCCAATTCATCATAAACATTTTCAACAATGTTTATGTTGAAAAATATGAATGATGAAATGACTCACAATGTGTTCCTCGTTCACTGTTTAATGGAAATATGCACGTTTATTTGACAAGTCACAAGAGGTATAGGTTCAAGGTTCAATTAGTGAAATCCCATGGCCTTGCTGAATTAACGGGTTATAGATGGACGAAGTTTTGTGCAGAAAGCATACCAAGGGAAGTTCACATGTTGCACTTTGTGCAAGAAGATGATGATTCCTTTTATGTTACAAGCTATGATCAATCTAGGAATAAAACTGGTGGTTACGAAGGAATAAGGAAACGTCCAGGGTTTTCCCTTACCATCACATGTCTTAGGTACTTACGTAAATTAAACTCTTTCTAATTTGTAAGTTTGACAAATAAAAGATCCTACGTATGAAAACACGTTGAAAATGATATATAATCTTTAAACATTAGGTTATATCCATGGTGCATAGAAATGTTTTTTCACCAGAGGCTACTAAATTAAATAACAGAGGTTGTAATTAAAAGCCGCAAAAATATCCAAGCCTCAACAAGAAACCAAATTTGATAACCCCTTACTGCGCAATCAATGTTTGTTCACATAAGTATCTCTGTGTCTGTTGTTACGCACGCTATTAATCATCGTCTTGCACACTGTATTTTGGGGGCCGTTATTGGAGTAATGTAATGTTACAAAGGCGTACCATGTGTTTTAGTCGTAATGTCGTATTTTCAGTTTCATAGTGTAAAATTATTATTACTTTTCCCACAAAAATAAACATTTTGTGTTATATGAATAAGTTATCATACTGATGTCAAGTGTATTAGTTTCTATTTTATTCGTCACTTTCAGTAAACACGTTATGATATGAGTCCTCTCATGTGAAAAGTTTTATGGATATTTAAATATATGTATGTCCGGATTCGAACTCGAGACTTCAGGATTGCACACATTACGTATGAGAGTTGATGTTAATAATTAATACATAAAATGTTATTATTAATTATTAGTCACGAAATAAAACATAACGATAGTTAAATAATTAACGAGGTTTGGTTAACGGTCGTTAAATATAAACTATAAGGACTAGAGATGAAATTACAAGTCGGGAAAGTTCTAGAATCCCCTTGGGATTGCCTTTGGCCGATCGGTTGGGTTTCAAACCCAATACCACTCAAACTTGGTCACCAAGTTAAGTTACCTATAAATACAATCCCTTGTATTCATTCACAACTTAACATTGGATCACCAATATACCTAATTTCTCTTCTCCTCTTATCTTTCTTGTGTGGCCGGTCGAACTCCCAACCCAAAGGGTTTTAGATTTTGCTTAACTCAAGATTAAGTGTTTGGTTTTATTTGTGATTCAAGAAACTAGCTTTTCACATCAAATCGCTAATAGTACGTGTGTACAAGAATGAAGAACAAGCACGCTTGAGCTTGTAATCTTGGTGGTCGACTTTTGTGTAGGTCGAATATATAAACCCTAAAGCTAGGGTTTTGGGTTTTTGTTCTTGTTCTAATCATCGTTTGATTCTCGAATTGCTAAAAGGTACGCACTTTCTTGTTCGGTTAATTACTTACATATATTATTCCTATTTCCTTCCGCTGCATGCTTTGATGATGTTATTTGATTTTATATATTTGTTATGAGTATTAAATCCAACAGTGGCATCACGAGCCGTTAATATGATGTAATTAATTACCGAAACACATAAAAATTGGATCTTTATGATTATATGCATGCTTTTTATGGTTTCTAGGGTTTTGAATTCGAAACCCTAATTTTTATATATAGGGTCGATTACCCTCTATTTATTTTATTAGGTTTTAATTTTGTAAAACTTGTAGAAACCCTAGGATTGCATGCTAATTTTATGTGGTTAATTAATGAATAATTGTTATGTGACATGTAATATGCGTATCTTGGGTGGTAATTGTTATGCGGAATCCATGGTGAAACATGCATGTTTTGCCATGGAGTATTATTTTTTGTTTATTGATTAATTGTTAAGTGATACACACATGATTTATTTATTTGATAATTATTGAATTGGGGAAGACCTCAATTATAACTAATAAAATTCGTTATGTGCTGTTTGGTATACTATTAACTTTGGTTTACGCAATCGACTTGTCGATGTATGTGGCTCATCTACTTGTAGGTGAAAGCCCTAGTTAATGTATGCATTATTTTACGCCTAGAATTGTTATTAGAGTTTATCGAAATAATTATGCATGTGGCTAATTATTTTTACATATGTTAAATTGTTTAGTTATATGTTTATATTATTTGAGTGTGTTTAATTTTTATTAAAATGCTTTTTTGTTTATATATTGTTTGACATGTTAGTAAGCAAAAAGGGTTTTTTTATGAATAGAAAATTAAATGGACTAAATAATGGCGAAATTGATTGGTTTTTCTAAGAATTAATCTTGAACTTTTAATCGATTGATGCGACTGTATCAAATGGTTAGAACGGCTCACCCACTAGAACAAACTATAAAGGGTTATTTAAGAAGTGCGCATACGCACCGAAAGGATGTCTAAGGTTATGCTTGGTAGCTTACGGTCCTCTCGCCTCTCCGTGAGTTCGATTGGAGCTACCTAGTATAACCATTATATGTACGAAGCATCTTAGTGCAAAGTTGTAAGTTTCTCAACGCATCGATTAAAACTTTGTAGTATTAATCTTAGCAAATTAAAATTATAATGTAAGTTTTTTCGAAAATTTTATGCTATAAAGTTGTATGCATGCTCCTTTATACATAAGTTTTAATTACACGTCAAAAATTGTACCCTTTAAATTTAAGTTTATGCCATCTAATGATATGTAACACTTGAAGTTGTAATTTATTTATGTGAGACCTTGATCTAGATTACAATAACAAGGTGAATTATTTTGTTGTGTGAGACCTCAGCTTTATGATTTGCAGTTTCTAAATTAGACAACTTAATTAAGTTAGTTAGTGAGACCTATGACTTAAGGCATGAGATGGGATGAAACATGCTTACGTTTTGCATTAATTGTTTTGGCAAAATTGTAAATCCCATAACTTTTGGAATTGAAAACTTGTTTGTCAATTATTGTTTTTCAACAATTACCTATTCTATACTTTCACCACTAGCAGATCAACTGATGTAGTGAAACTATGATAATGAGGATCCAAATTTCAAGGAAATTCTATGGTTAATATGAATATTGACCAAAGGGTATTTTATTTTCTTGAATGTTTACTTATCGAAAGTACTAACTTTTGAACTTTTATTTCAGAGAAATGGCTCAAGCTGAATCTCTGCACTAGCCTCGTCGCTCAAATCTATGTTTGATCGAGAGAAATTGATTGTAGCGCGAATTTCAATGATTGGTATCGGCAACTCGTAATTGTCTTGAGGGTTGCCAAAAGACTCAATTATTTGACTACGCCTTGTCCTCCCGAACTCGCACTGATGCTACTATGCACGAGCCGCATGGCAACTGAGTATGACAAGTATAATGAGGTCGCATGCATTATGCTCGAGTATGAATCCAAACTTGCAAAATAGTTTGAAAATTACTTCCTAATCTCATGCTTGAAGAATTGCAAAGGTTGTTTGAAAAGCCCGCGATGTAGAGTCAGTATGATTTGATAGATGCTCTTCATAGTGCAAGCAAGGAGAAGGGAAACCCGCGAGTGCTCACCGCTCGAAATGATGAGTTACATGGACCACCGGGGCGTCTCAACTATGTCTACCCCAATGACATACAAATTGGCCTTATCAATGCATCCCTTAACAAGGAGTTTGATGGTTTCGCGCGCAATTACAATATGCATTGCACGGGAAGACAATCGATGAGGTACATGCAATGCTCATTGATTACGAGAAAGGTTTGCCCAAGAAGGCCCTACACCTACGGTTCTTAGCATCCAAAAGGTAGGATTTCTAAGCCTAATAAGCCGCTAGCGAACAAGAAAGGAAAGGTAAGGGTAAAGTCGATAAGGAAAACAAGTTATGACTTATCAACAAGAACCCAAGAAGTACCCTCCCAAAAGCGTGAGAATCAAGAAGGATCAGCTTGTCATCACCGCACCGAGGTAGGACATCGAAGAGGAATTGTCCGCTCTACCTTGATGAGTTGCGCAATAAGAGGTATAAAAATATTGGCGCCGTGCCGATCTTGTACTCTTTGATGATAGAATTATTTGCTTTTCCTCATAAAATAAATTCACGGTATATGATCCGGATGTGGTATTCATATTTGTAATACACTGCAGGGACTTAGAGGAGCAAGGAAGCTTGCCTATGGACGACAATACCGCACGTGGGTAATGGAGCACATGCGATCGTTGAAGCTATAGGCACGCTTAATTTAGTTTTACCTTCGGTCTAGTCTCGTCATTAAACGATTGTCATTACGCACCTTCCATTGTTAGGGGTGTCGCTTCGCTTCCTTGTTAAAATATATTGGTTTCGTTCATACATTTACCGATTATGGAATTTCGGTTTCTTTAAATGGTGTTTTTACTTTAATGTTATTCCAAAGAAATGGTGTGTTTGAAATTGATTTGCATGATAATATGATTGATAAAAATAATTATGTCTTTAGCATCAATAACAAAAGAATCAAAGGTGATTTGGATTCTTCATTTCTTTGGCATTGTAGACTTGCTCATATAGGCAAGAAACGATGCAACAACCGCAACACGATGGGCTTTTGCAAGACATCAATGATGAATCATTTGATAAATGTGAATCTTGCATATCCGGGAAGATGACCAAGAAACCTTTACAAATAGTTTAGAAATGGCTTCGATCTTCTTGTGTGATACATACCGACGTATGTGGACCACTAAGACATGTGTCAAGAAAGGGTGCTAGCTACTTCTTAACCTTTACTGATGATTTTAGTCGATATGGTTATGTTTATTTACTTAAACATAAACATGAGGTCTTTGAAACATTTAAGGTTTTTAAGAGTGAAGTAGAACCGCCACTAGGAAAGAAGATTAAAGCTCTTCGATCCGATAGAGGTGGTGAATATTTAAGCCAAGAGTTTAAAGATTATCTAGGCGAGTGTGGTATCGTCCAAAGAACTCACATCTCCATATACTCCACAACAAAATGGTGTATCGAGAAAAGGAATCGTATAATCGCTAGACATGGTACGATCAATGTTTAATCTTACAACTCTTCCCTTATCCTTTTGGGATTATTCTTTAGAAACTACATGCTCGCATATTGAATATGGTTCAAACTAAGAAGGTTGATAAGACTCCTTATGAAGTGTGGTTTGGGAAAGCTCCCAACTTGTCTTACTTAAAGGTCCTGGGTTGTGAGGCGTTTGTTAAACGTGACTCTCACCGATAAGTCGCAACAAAGATATTTTAAGTGTGTCTTCGAGGATACCCAAAGGAAACAATGGGTTACTACTTTTACTTTCCACCGAAACAAAGTAATTGTTGCTAGGTATGGAGAATTCCTTGAAAGGATCTCATATCTCATGAATTCAAAGGGAGGGTTTATGATCCGGGTATGATCAAGAAGATACAATACCTTCTGAAAACACTAGCCAACCTCAAGTAGAACTCGAAAGTCCGGGTGTTCCACCCGAGATTGAAGTGGTTCCCATTCGTAGGTCTTCAAGGACTACGCGTGCACTGAGCGCCTATGTCTCAACATAGAAGCGAGGAATATATGTTAGGGATCTTGGTGAACCCGCTAACTATAAAGTCACATGATGAGTCCCGAAAAGGAAAATGGCGAGTTGTAATGAATGGGAAATGCAATCCATGAAAGATAACGAAGTTTGATAGAGGTTGACTTACCTCCAAATGCTAAGGTAGTTGGAAGTAAGTGGCTCTATAAGATAAAACTAACATGGATGGCAATGCACACACCTATAAAGCCTGCCTTGTAGCTCAAGGGTATACTCAAACCTTTGGGAAGACTACGAGAGACGTTTTCTCCTGTAGTGCACATTAGAGCTATTAGATTCTTATAGCCATAGCTGCGCACTATGACTATGAGATATGGCAATGGATGTCAAACCGCTTTTAAACGGTCGCCTAGATGAGGACATCTATATGGCGCAACTCAAGGGTTTGTGAATCCTAAATTTCCAAAGCGTGTATGCAAACTTCAAAGATCTATTTATGGATTGAAGCAAGCATCAAGGCAATGGAACAAGAAGTTTGATGAAGAAATCAAGAAATTTGGTTTCACTCAAAATCTTGATGAGCCATGTGTGTATCACAAAGCTAGTGGGAGTAATGTTATTTTCCTTATTTTATATTTCGATGACATATTGATCATGGGAAAAGACATTCCAAGTTTGCAAGATGTAAAGTCTTATCTTGGAAAGTGCTTTTCTATGAATGACTTAGGGGAAGCAGCATTTATTCTGGGAATCAAGATCTACCGAAATAGATCAAGGCGGTTAATTGGACTAAGCCAAAGTGCTTACATTGATAAAATATTGAAGAGATTCAAGATGCAAAATTCCAAGAAGGATATTTGCCAATGCAAGTTGAACATGGCTTAAGTAATAAACTATGCGCCAACACCGAAGAGGTGGCGTATATGAAGAAAGTTCCTTATGCTTGGTATCAGGGATCTATCATGTATGCTTTGTGAGAGTGTGAGATGTACAAGGCCCGATGTGGCTTTGCACAAAATATCACCAACCGGTATCAACAGTAACCCGGTGTGAAACATCGGCAGTCATAAGAACATTCTCAAGTATCTAAGGATACTAAAGAAATGTTTCTAGTGTATGGAGGAAATCCAGATGCGTAACTTGATGTTACAGGTTTTTGCGATCGTCATTCCAAATCGATAAAGACGATACGAAGTCTCAAACTGGTTATGTCTTTGTCATTAATGGAGGAGCAATTGACTCAAGAGCAAGAAGCAAAATGTTAACTTATGAAATGACTTGATCCATATTCATAGTTAATGTAGTATTAGTAACAAAAGGATAAGTAAAATGATGAATCACTAAATGGTTTTTCCAGAGACCATACTCGATTTGATCCGGGGGCATTGGCGTGTTAAAGCTAGACTAACCAAAGTCATTACTATATTTAGTTATATCCAGTGGGAGCCGAAAGGTTTTATGGATATTTAAATATATGTATGTCCGGATTCGAACTCGAGACTTGGGATTGCACACATTACGATGAGAGTTGATGTTAATAATTAATACATAAAATGTTATTATTAATTATTAGTCACGAAATAAAACATAACGATAGTTAAATAATTAACGAGGTTTGGTTAACGGTCGTTAAATATAAACTATAAGGACGGAGATGAAATTACAAGTCGGGAAAGTTCTAGAATCCCCTTGGGATTGCCTTTGGCCGATCGGTTGGGTTTCAAACCCAATACCACTCAAACTTGGTCACCAAATTAAGTTACCTATAAATACAATCCCTTGTATTCATTCACAACTTAACCTTGGATCACCAATATACCTAATTTCTCTTCTCCTCTTCTCTTTCTTGTGTGGCCGGTCGAACTCCCAAACCCAAAGGGTTTTTGATTTTGCTTAACTCAAGATTAAGTGTTTGGTTTTATTTGTGATTCAAGAAACTAGCTTTTCACATCAAATCGCTAATAGTACGTGTGTACAAGAACGAAGAACAAGCACGCTTGAGCTTGTAATCTTGGTGGTCGACTTTTGTGTAGGTCGAATATATAAACCCTAAAGCTAGGGTTTTGGGTTTTTGTTCTTGTTCTAATCATTGTTTGATTCTTGAATTGCTAAAAGGTACGCACTTTCTTGTTCGGTTAATTACTTACATATATTATTTCTATTTACTTCCGCTGCATGCTTTGATGATGTTATTTGATTTTATATATTTGTTATGAGTATTAAATCCAACATCATGTTCAACTGGAAACGAATCAACAATATGCCATGTTGACTATTTTTTTTTTTTTTAATTGAAACAAGGGTCCACTGTCTAGTAAAAATCTATGGCTCATTTTTTTACTTAGATGATCTTTATATATTTTTTTTATGTCATCGCTTACTTACAACTACTTCTTTGTATATTGTTAGTTCAAATTTGCTTTTAATAATATCTTTGCTTTTTCTGAAAGGTGTATCACAAATGCTTTTGTGTCACTAAAGTGACATTACTAGTTTAGTCACTAGATGTTTAGTGTATTTAGTAAATTATAATTTTTTTTTTTTTTTTTATTTTTTTTTTTGAAAAGGTAATTTTGATTATAGACTCTATCAAGCTCTTAGTGGAATTAAATGAACAAGTTACAATACATTTTTATAAACCGGTTTTAGATCATTGAATCCAATCACTCCATAATGAAACCACTTTTTAAGCCTAATACTAGTCTAACAAAGGGAAAGAACCTTGATTTCTTCTTCCAAAATGTCTTTACATGGAGGCTTCAATTCGAAACAAGCTTGATTCTTAAATGCAAAATAACCAAATTAGTTGTTGCATGACCACATCAAGGTAGATTTTGCTAAGTTGTTAGATTTTTGGTAATTAATTGTTTCATCTATTATTCATTGGTCATTAGCGTATACTTTTTTATCAAAGAATATGCATTACATATTTTTATATAGAGTAGCCCGCTTCCCATTACTCAATAGGGCAATTCCTCGCGCATAATTAAGGGAGCCATTGAAAGGTGACTAAAACACAAGAAATGGGGACTACCCGAGCTAATGATAGAGGCAAGAACACTTTCCGGCCAAGTCTCATTCACCTTGCACCTTTTCTTTCTTTTCTTCATCCCATGATCCTTTCCCATGTCGTGGAAGTGCAGCAGTGCTCCTTCATTCTTCATAACAGCTATAACCAAGCTGCCAACCAATAAAGCAAGCACCTTCATGGACTGAGACTATGGAAGCTCTGTTAGCACCTTAAGGCTGTCTTTATCCTGAAAACTCTCGCGAATATTCAGAGACTCGGCTAATGCTTCTAGGCCCACATTCGGAGACAAACCAAGCACCTCTCTTACTCACTATCTAATAAATCGGACTGACTTATTATCTGAATGAGATCGGAAAGAGAGGGGTAGCCTAAATCTTCCAATAGTTCTCTTACATCCCGCTACGGTTTGTATTTGTAAACAGCTCTTTCTCTTTCACCCAGGGGAACACGAAAATCAGAGAAGAGATAAGGGTAATGTTATAATGAATGAGTATAGGTGTTGAAAAATCTGATTTTTATTTTAAAATGAACCTAACTAGCTGTCACATGTAGTGTACATGAGACTCACTAAACGCCTGTAATTTCTAATTATCTTTAAAAAAATGGTGGTGACGAAAGGTGGTGTTTGGAAGCTTGTTACACGTGTTGGAGTTCAAGTAGACTGGGAATCAAAGCCACAAAGATGGCATTTGGATTCATATTTTGAAGGCTGAAAATTAAAATTCTTCAAAATGTATATGCTTATGATTCATCATTTTTATCCTAAAAAGCAGTAAAGTGACAATCACATTCTGGTTGATCTGACCGATACATTTAAACCTTATAAAGCTTTAATGGTGTAGCTTATGTTTGGTATATTGAACTATTCAAGTTGGGAAAATTGGCTAGTCAATTCTTGATACATGCTCGTTGAGCAATACTGTTTAGCTAGCTCTAGGTGCTACTTGTTTCGCTTGTATTGTTCCGCTAGCACCTCCCTAGAGCTAGGGTATTGGTTTTAACTAAAAAAATCCAATTATTAAATAAAAACACACATCCAATGCGCGCATAACTGACATTCCGTTTAGAGTAGTTAAATATCTACGCATATAGGTTTCATATAACAGGATGATACAATATACAACCTGTTAGATTATATTTTCATTTTCAATGTCCTCGGTATCGTATCTGCTGTGGTCTCACTCACATAATCATTCTCTTATATGATGACTTCCCCCTACATATATGGGAGAAGAATATTAAATTTTGTTCGAATAGCTTAAATATTCTTTTCATATAACAAACAAACAAATTAAGATGAGCATAGTGAAAGAAAGGTGTTAAAAATATGTCGGTATACACTTTGTAGGCGATTTTTCACTAAAAAAACCAAAAGAGACACATGTTGTAGTGACCGAGCTATGAAAAATCCCCTAGAGATAACAAGATTTTATGTTAACTTTATGAATCAACATATCTCTCACCTCAACCCCACGACATCTTCCCAATTATACAAATGGAACTCACTTCTTCTGATTAAGATAAACGTTTTGTCTTGGAATTAAATGTAAGTCAAACGTTTCCTATGAGAATCAACTTGGATGAGAGTGTTTCCGTTTAGGGTTTTTTCATTTTTCTTTCCGTTAGGGTTTCATTAATCGCTGCACTCAATAACCTAATCAATTACTTTCATGCTTACTTCATTAATGACGGGTGGATAACTTGAAGCGTTATTGTGATCTAAACCCTCGATTCATCTAGGGATTTTAGTAATTTTTTTCTTTTTTAATGGTGGATATCGGATACTGGTAGAATACAAGGGTTCTACGGCTGTGTGTATGGTGTCATCATGAAGCAAGGTTTTTTTGGATTACGGAAGGAGAAGGGGTGGTCACAAGAAGGATAAGATTATCGAGACGAGTAATTCAAATGCTGATGTTTCATCGTTGAAAACTAACAAAGGTAAGGTTAACGAGGTTTCAAATCTTACCTCTTTAGCTGCAAAGAGGGAGTATTATGATTGTGGCTATCCACATTCCTTAACCTCTCAAACCTTTCAACCTTTCATATTTTGTGTTCCCTAGTTAATTATTTGTACTAAATACTTTGATTATGAGAGCCTAATAAATTGAGGCTCATTTTGTAGTTTGTGATATCAAGAAGCAATGCATTCCGCAATCTCTCAAGTCTTCTAGGTTACATTTATTGTCGGTTAATTGTTATTAACATGTTATTAGCACGCAATCTTTGATTTTGACTCCATTTATTTACTAATACTGTATGTCTTTGCTATATTGTTGTCACTGTTCTCGTGATATGGATTATGTTTCTCAGTATGGTATTGGTAGATTTGTCATCGTTCTAAAGTTATTAACTTGTGTGCAACATCTTTATTAGACTATCATGTGTCAAATTGTTTTGTTACGTGTATGTATTGTCTTTTTAAATAGGATCATACAATTATAGTACAGTAATTGTTAATGAATAGTAGAACATTCAACTTGTCATCTGTATCCATCGTAGCTGTGATCTCACTCACATCATCATTTTCTTATGTGGTGACTTTCCCTACAAATATAGGATGAGATTATTAAACTGTCTAAAAAGCTTAAATATTCTATTATTTTTTTTGGGTAAAAGGTCACAGACCCGGTAAATATATTACTCCAAAAAACGTTTAAGTACAAAGTATATGGGTGAATCTCATATCTCAGCCCGTTACATAGGCGAAAAGCTTACATAACAAGATACTTCCTATTCTCTATATAAGAAAATAAACCACTACTCAAAATAGAACATTAGACTCCTATGGAGCTAACATTACTTCCTACCAAGGCCTTGGAGCTTGATACCATACGTGTCATAATAGGCATCCAAATTTCCTGGAAGATCGTAAACCTGATCTGCATAGTTATAATAATCATAGTCATCATAGTCATTTTCGCGATCATGACCACCACCAAATAGGTTACTCGACTCATCAAAGGTGTTCACAACCTCCTCATCATCACTATCAGAATCCACATTCTCTCCCACCTTAGTGAATGGGTTAACCCTTTTAGTAAAAGAAGTAGCCGGTAAATCCTTATTATAACCCTGATTATCAACCTTTTTAATAGGATTACCATTATCATCAACAAAAGTAGCTTTCCAATCAATAAGAAGCCTTTCAAACTCCCCAATTTTCTCAACAATAGGGGTAGGAACAACCGCGTTAGCTTCCATTGAATCACTCATAAGCGGGTCTTGTGATACATTACCTGTCTTGAGAGACCCAACCTCCTTTGCTTCCATTGTATTACCCGAAACCTCTAAATCAGTAGGATTGCCAAAATCATCAAAATCGATCGTATTTAGTGCAGCAAAAGGATTAGATATAGCAATCTTCGTCCCACTCGTACTAGCCATACCAGTGGCTATCTTATTCGCACTATCGACTTTCTTGGGTTCAGGAGGAGGCGCTTTAGGTTGATACCTAAATTTAGGACCCACTTTAGTAAAACCTCCCTTACCTGGAACACTTGGACCACCATTCCTACCCTTATTCTTGTTAGTGACAGTTTGATAACCATCATTAACAGTCTGTTTAGGCTGAGTAGGAAGTGTAACAGATTTTGTACAATCAATTAGCGTATGACCAAACAATTTACACGTATCACACCGAGGCGGTTTCCATTCGTATTCCACCCGAATCTTTTCAATAGTAGATCATGTCCCATCAAGTAATGGTATCTCAACAGTGATGCTCTCCCTAAGGATCTGAACTGCCTTAACTTTAATCAAGTACCTAGCAAAACTACTTCGACCCTATGATTCCAAGCACATTTGACTAGTATAAGAATCTAACATTTTTGGCGTACCAATCAATGTAGCTAGGAGGCTAAGACCATCATCAGAAAATATAGCAAGGGGCACGTCATGGAATTTAACCCATATCGGAATATTAGTCAAATCCTCTTTAAGCAGATTAGTATTCAAAGTCCACGTTTTAAGAATAATTGGCACATTCCTAATCATCCATGGTCCATTTTCAAGAACATCATCAACACCTTTACGAGTGGAAAACTTAAAGAAAAAAAAACCCTTAGCATTCATCATAACCTTTTGAATACCATACTTGGCCCACGTATTACGAACTTAATAATCAACCATAAAGGGTATTCTAAAATTTATTTTTACCTGCTCAACGACTTTCATAGGAATGGAGAGATCCACCTCATTAGACTTTTTACTACACTCCAACTTATGAAAATTAGATTTGCGCTTCGTCGAATCAATTGACGTAGCACCATTAACATTAGCAGAATTCGTACCACTTGTAGCACCAACAAATTTATATATATATATATATATATATATATATATATATATATATATATATATATATATATATATATATATATATATATATATATTATGTAGGCATTTTCACTAACAAAACCGGAAGAGACACATGTTGTAATGACCCGACTATATTGGGAGAATTTCATATCTTTTTTTTTTTTTTTTTGGCTAAAAGGAGCTTTCACCCTAGAAATTTGGAAATTTCATATATATCCATACATTCTTTAAAAACATTGTACATTATACATTCAATAATTGCACTTTGAGTATATATAAAATTAATCATAGTACTAGAAGGATGTATGAAAATAATCTACTATTAAAAAGCACCTAGACATAACCATGAAGATTTTCTGTTAACTTTATGAGTCGGCATATCTCTCACCTCAACCACACGACATCTTCCCAATCATACAAATGGAACTCACTTATTCCCATTAAGGTAAATGTTTCGTCTTGGAGAATTGGATATATGTCAAAGAATGCCCATGAGAATCAACTCGGAAAGTGTTACGCCCCGATTCCGGATTAGACCGGAAATTACTCAAATTTTGAAACTTTGACGCGGAACATTTGACTATTACTTTAACTCTTCAAAGAATAGCAAAACTATAACAATTTACCATTGACAACCCTTTTATAACATATACTTGTTTACCCTTTTAAAATGATGACCCAAGATTACAGTGAAGCCTCATTTATTTGCTATAATACGGGCTGACGCCGTCGCCCTTTAAATGCGACGCCGTCACCCTTTAAACACATTTTCAGATTTAACACGCGACAGCTCAGAGGACTTATAACCTGACGCCGTCGCCCTTTAAATGCGATGCCGTCACGCATACTGACCTGCACAATTGGACAGCAAAACTGCACAACCAAACTTGACTCCTTTCAACCAAATTAACAGTTGAACATTTCCAAAATAACTAAAGACCTTACAAACTATAACTAAACCAACCATGTTATATTTTAATACTTATTTGACTCATCCAACCCAAAATGGGTAGAAATACACTTAAATCCAAACACTCCAAATACTATGACTCATACTTGTTGATTGAAGATACTTTTACAAAACTATAAAAAGACTCGCGGGGGTACAAATTCATCATACGAGCTCGGTATCTACCTAGCTCCTATTATGACATATTACCATCTTCAATAATCATTCCATGATCCAACACCCAATCCAAGCCATATCGCTTCAAGCACATGAACCTACAATAACATTAACAACTATAACATGTAAGCGATAACGCTTAGTAAGTAATCGGCTAAGACATGGTAATGCTTCTATCATCATACAATTCACATAAGCATTTCTAACACACAAACCATAGCACAAATAGCACATAAGGCAATAACACATACCTCAACATCTTTAGGCAATTAACTCTATAACCATCATCAATTCTCATGATAATTCATTAGCTCAACTATAACCAATCTTTACTATAACAATCATAAACACATCATACAATAATTTCCACATTAAACATGTAGTAACCGGATTAATTACCTTAGCAATTCATGCTAAGCCATTCATAATTTATCATCACCTTCATCAATAAAGTCCAACTTCCTCCATAGCTAACATCCTTAAACACAATAATTAAAGTATAATTAAAACATCATTAATTAACTATAGCCATGGTTTACACAACCATTTGGCTTACATAAACAACCCTCTAATCATCACATAATCATATATTGATTATATGATGATCCTCCCATAAATTATCCAACTTTTACCTATAATAAGCCACTTCTAAGATTACTATAACTCTTTTTAATCAAACCTTATGACCATAACATGATCATATCCAATTAACCCATTTACTTCAATTGAACAAAAGGGGTTCCACCTAATTACACTATAACATCATAATTAGTGTTTAAAATCACAATTACCCAAAACCCCCAACTTGGATACATGAACCCTAACTCTTCAATTCATAATTAACTCATCAATTAAGTATACTTACCTTGCAAGGATTAAAGATACTAGCTTGTATCATGACTAGGAACACTTATTCCTTTACAATTTGGTCATCAAGGCAATTCTCTTCTTTCCCTCCCTTTTCTAAACCGACCTTCACCAAAATTACCTGGAACTTATGAGAAGCCAGGTTTTAATACATAAAGCTTCCTTCATTGCAAAGCTATTCCACTATTTGGCACTTTTGGTCCCTCAAGCTCCATTCTTTATAAATTTGCCACACTATACTTCTATAAATATTTTACAATATGACAACTTAGGTCCCCCTATTTTCTATAACTATAACACAACATGTGTTAACCATTAGTTTGACTACCGAGTTGACTAGTAAATCTCGTCAAGTCCTTAGACCATATTCATCTAGGGTAGGGCCTATTTATATTTCGGGATACGGGTGTAATAATTCTACCCCCTTATAGAGATTTCTTCCCCGAAATCTCTCGTCTATTATCATCTAACACATAGTTCATATTTTCACCATGTCACATAAACTATCAATTTATCAATTAACTGCGAAGATTTCCTTAGTCTCGCAATTCAAGGCCCGCTATAACTTAATCATTCTTCATATACGTCAATTCTTTGCTAAATTTTCTATAACCAACACGTCATTATGTCACTCGAGACATTAATTATTTAAACCCATTGTTCCAATTTGCCAATTCTTTTACTATTACTCTATATACTTAGTCACTTTCATATTGTTTTGACTTTACATAAGTCAAATTCAACTAATACTTTCATATTTTGTCAAAGAAATTTTAATAATTTCAATAACGATATTACTATAATGCAAAGCTATCACTATAACATATTGTTATTACTATAACATTCTCATAAATTTCACAATTTTCATAACCATTATGGTCCTTTTTATATTATCACATGCCCCCAAGGCATGCTATGACTCATTTTAGCTTTTTTAATTTCACGCAATTTATGATCTCCACGATCATTTCCATAACACATCACATCATCTTTAACAATTTCATTTATCTTACTTAAGCTTCACTTTTCTATAACTTAAGTTTACATGACGACCCTTACCTAGGGTCCGACATTAGGCTCCTTTTTCGACCTATCATATTTCTTATAACGTCTAACTAATTTTAGACTTTCATTTTCTACTGCTCTACCCTTGTTCATGCCATGTCAAAAACACATAAGCCTACTCATTTATACTTCTTCATTTACATGGAGAGGCATCCCAAACAATGTAAATCAAGAAATATAAACTCGTAGTTCGGTGAATCATAATTTCTTTACTTAAATGAAAAGGCGTCCCAATCCACTCAAATAAAGGAATTATAAACCATCCTACTTATACACTTCCAACATACCACTAATACATATACGTAACACACTTTTACAATCAAAATTTTCATTTATTAGCATTGGATCCTTTTTACTATAACGCTCCCCGAAGGAGCCATTTTCCATGCCAAGGTTATAGGCAATTCCTTGCCAGTGAAGGCAATTTAATTTACCCCAAAGGGTTTCTATAACTTTCTCTTGCCAACTCGTACTATAACACATCTCGTAGGATTCACTATAACATATCTCGAAGGATTACCATTATATATCCCGTAGGATTTATAACAATAACTATAACATTTTTTGAGTGGCCTATAACATCACACTATAAAAATATATAGGATCCAAGCTATTATTATTTTACCATCCATACTAACACATCCATTTTTCTTTAACCAATACAATTTCATAGGGCCCAAAGCCCGCCTTCCATATTGACACATTCACTGTGTGTTTATTCATTTCACCTTCTCATTGACCCATAAACCCTTGTTGACCGTTTTCACGTTCTTACCATTACCACTTTAGTATATTTGACTTTATTCACATGTAAACCTTATAGGTTTATTTCAATCACACTCATATCTTTCAAATAATTCCTTTTACACATTCTGTAACTTTAACACGTTCTTGTCGTGTTCTATTATATCGCTATCACTCACAATTTCTTTCATATATTTACCTTATCGCTTCTTCGTTAATTAGCACTTGGCTTGACCATTTTCACATTTACTTGCGAGCTACAACACACCTTAAAAATATACTATGACTCGTTTATTATCAATCATTCATGCTCATTTACTACATTCTATAACTTTTACTTGTCCCATCTCTAATACCATCATAATGGCCACCCATTAGTCATTCATGTGTAATTTGATCAAAACTTCTATATAGGTACGGCGCCGCCCTTTGGTTGGGACGCCGTCAGGTCTACTAGAGTGCCTTTGATCTTGACTTTGTCATTTTCTTCATGTTTTTGCTCATTTCCGTCCAAATATGCTTCATTCCAGTATTTTGCTTCCAAAAGACCTAAAATGTGAAAAGGAACGATTTTAAGTAGTAACGGATATAAATGTGTCGATTTAGGGCTTAAATGACCCCCTAAAAACGTATGTTTTAAATCCTTATCAACGAAATTGAAGCTTGATATTATACATGTCACAAAAAGCATCCAGTTGCCCTGGTAAATCATAGACCTGAGCAACATGATCATCATCAAAATAATCTTCAAGCTCATGATAGCCACCAGACGATGCAAGAAACTTTGCCATATCATTATACGTCTCAATTACCTCGTCCTCAGTAATGTCAGTAACAACTACTTCACCCACTTTAGAGTATAGGTCGCTTACCTTTTTCAATGACGTACACGGAGAAGAAGAAGAAGAACTAAGCTTAGTAACCGCAACCTGCACCTTTTTAAGAGGCGTGCCTTCATCATCCACAAGATTAGCTTTCCCATCAATAATAATCTTTTTAAGCTTCCCAATTTTCTCAACAATAGAAGTAGTACAAGGAATACCAATCACATCAGTATCGTCCATATCAAGAACATCAAATGAGTTTGATGTAGCAATATTCTTCCCCGTACTTGCCTCCTTGCTAGCATATGGCTTCTTCGAGATAGGAACATACTTCTGCTTAGGTTTTGAAGGGTTAAATTTAGCCTCTTTACCCACATCAACACCACGAAATGGCTTTTTCTGAGGGGCATGAACCCCAACATTTTTACCTTTATCCTTTCGGTTCTTAACCTCAATAAAACTCTCTTCGTCCTTATCCACAGTATACGAAGTGCCTTGAACCACATTAACGTCACTATGAACAGCCTCCTTAACACATTTTGGGCAATTGATACGATCATGCCCAAAACATTTACACATATCACAATGAGGATGAGTCCATTCATATTCAACTTTAATGATTGTCGTAGTATACCCACTATCATCCTCCATAGGAATAGCCATACTAACTTAGCTTTTCAAAACAGACTCCGCATTTAGTTCAACGAGCGCACGCATAAAATTAAAACGACCCCACGAACCAACACACATTGAGCTCGTAAATGCATCCAACATAATAGGTTTCCCTACTTGAGTAGCAATTAAGCTCAAACCATCTTCCGAATATGCAAGTAAGGGAACATTGTGGAATTTTATCTAAACCGAGACCTTAGTAACCTCAGATTTAGTAAGTGACACATTAGGAGTCCATTTGTTAAGGATGAGAGGCGAGTTACGGATAAGCCAAGGCCCCGCTGAAGAACATTCTCCACGCCTTCTTTAGAATCAAATTTAAAGAGGTAAACACAGGAGTCATTTTTCATGAGTTTCTTCAAACCAAACTTACCCCATGTATTAGTTACATAATTTTGCACAATAGGAAATGCGACCATTTTTCCAACAAAGAAACCAACAAGTGTATTCTCATACCTACCCAAAACACTCTTCATTGCTTCCCTATGTAACATATTATCATGGTTTTCAACCCGAACCTCATTGATTAGCAGCCTAAAGTTAACCTTTCTTGGGGTATGCTCCGGGTTCAGAATAATTGCAAAGGAAGTATCCTTTACATTATTAGTAACCATAGAGATAGTACTCGTACCCACATCACTAACATTTGGACTAGGAACAGCCTCCCCATGCACGGTAGGAGGAGTGCTAATAGTAGGGTCAGATTGCATCTCCTCATGCACGGTAGGAGGAGAGCTAATAGTGGGTACAGACCGCATTAAATTCGTGAATTCAAAATTAGATATCGGAATAAAAGGAGTAGCCATTGGTTTACCACATATAGTCATGTATGTACCATCCAAATTAACAACCCTTGAATCGAATAATCCACCATCAATACTCGTCCCAACATCATCATTAATATGCGCTGGAGACATCAATGATTCAGTCATACTAGTACCACCTGAGCAACTAGTACCACCTGAAGACATCAATGTTTCTTGGAACCTTTGCTAAGAAGAACCGGAAAAACGTTCTAAAGTGATGGGGCTTGTCAAATGTTAGCATATCATGTCTCAATAATGCAAGCCATCTTGCGAGTAAAGTCAAGCTTAAGGATTTTGACTTCGACGTTTTTTATGTCGTGGTTCAAACAACTATCTGGCTCCTATGGCGTACTAGAAATGAATTTATATTTGCGATTAAAATGCCAAATATTGAGCACATCTTCAATGGTATTAGGCTTCACTTTTAATTACAATGGATCTCTACCAGACATACACCCAAGTGGACTGAGTGGTTTAGGGAGTCCTTGTAACGCACTTTCAAATTCTGTGTAATGATCTCTTTTCGCTTCGAGCCACTTGCTAGGATGCTTATAAAATATCAATCTTCCGTTAAAAAAAACAAGATGTTCTTGTTTCATCAATTTATTTTCCTAAAAAAAACCAGTATAAGTGACAATAAAATTTTCTAGTTGGATGAATGGGCAGGGATATTCAAACACGCAAATTCTCAATCTTATTACTGTGCTTTCAAAGCGTCCACATTTTGCAGGTTACGTGACCGCCTCAAATTTAATGGTGTCTCTCTTATGTTTGTCTTTAGAACTAATTTGGTATGAGTGGCTAGTTGCTTTTCTTGTTGCATGTATGTTGAGCAACACCTACTGCTTAGCTAGCTTTTGTTCTGGTCCTCTAGCCCCTCGCTAGAGTTGGGGTGCTGGTTTCAGTTAAAAGAATCCAGCCATTGAATAGAACACACACTTACAATACATAAGTACTGACATTACATTTAGAGCAGTTAATATCCTGCTTACAGGTTCTAATTATAACTGGATCATATCCTATAATTGTTGTACTGTGATTGTAAAGGACTATAATTCAACATTTATATATTAATAGTTTACCAACCATAAAATTGTAATCTAATGTCACTATAGTTAAAAGACAATACAAATAAGACAACCCCTACTCACTATAATCGCCGTTCCTCATTCCCGTTCCCAGAACCTAAAGTCGGGGAATACTTATACCAGAACTTTTTAACAAAGTAAGGATAGAATCGACTTCAGCTTGTGTTGCACGGTTTCGCTCCGCCAATGCACGAAGTCGTTCCGCCATCACTCTATTTTGAGCCTCGAGCATGTCATTAACTTGTCTTTGTGTGTACAATGGCTCTTGAGGTTGGGGTTGTAAGTTGGCACTTGAACTTACAGGATTATATCCGTGGCTAGAGCCTAAGACTTGTTCCACATTTTGCACATCTATCATCGGATTTGAATTGCTCCCTTGACTCGATCTCAAACTCTCCATTTCTTGCTGCGTAGTTACAAAATACAAACGTTAATTTAACAATCACGAAACACCATTTCTCGGTTTGTTATAAAGGAAATAATAAGAGAAGAAGAACATTTGACTCAGAATAGGTACAAGCAGTGGCGGACCCAGGATTTTCGAGGGCGGGGGGCAAAAAATTTTTTTTGATAAAACTTGTGATGAACTTTAGTAAAAAGGTCATAAAAAAAAAATTACACTAAAAACTGATATTTTTTTTTTAGATTAAGATAGAGATCTAAGGTTTTTACATTGTTTGATGTTAAGGTAGGGGGCAATTTGATTTTATAATGGGGTGCACTTTAATAAAATGGCCCCTGGGTACAAGCATTTGAAGATGAGTTTCATTCTCTTTCAGTAGAATTGGTTTTGCCATTCAAAAGGGGGTTGCGGCACAGCTTGTTGCCCGTTTGCCTGCCATCTTATTGTAATCCGTTATAAAAGTTTATAATTAAAAAAATAATAAAAAAAAAAAAAAAAAATTCTCTTTCTATAGTTGAGTACTTTATATACTTAAATCATTAGCCTTTTTTTTACTGAATGACCAAAAATTTTTGCTTGTTTGAATACATTTCATGCCCATGCTCTTATGCGCACTGATTTTTTAATTTTTTATCTTTGATATTTTTGGTCTATGAAGAAGCTGGTTGAATTACATGTGGGGTGTCTACTGGTTAGGTTGAAGCCGTTGAATAAAATAAATAAATAAATAAAATATAATAAAAAAAAGTTTTGGATCGAGACTAATTATTTTGGTAGTGGAGGGAACGACATGAGTCTTTTGGAGCAATGAAAAGATGATACATGTGACTACAATGATTATGAAGATGATTGCTTTGATAATTGTGGTCTATCTGCGGCCCAATTAAAGATTGTTGTCATCCATGACATTAGACTTGGATAGATTGCTTTTCCTTTGGTTAGCATAAAGGTTTATGTGTCTTTAGTTTATGCTTGTTTTTGTTTTGGTTTTTTAGTTGTGTGTAGCTAGTTGATCATTTATGGAATGTCATGAATGATTTAGTGGTTGTTCAAGCGGTTGCTTGAGATTAATGTGATACTTCAGCCACATTCCGATCGATCGTACTTAAGTTTTTTTGAAGTAATATATTTTACCGTGTGAAAAGCCCTTAAGAAAAAATACCTAGTTGGGTTGAATCAAGGTAGCTAGATCGTTTAACTTACCTTGTCAACTCTACCATTCTCATTATTTTCTAGGCGCCTTCATTTTTCAATTTCCCATCCTGTCATATTTGTTAGTAGTTCTTGAGGGTCAAGAGTTCTTACTCTACCATGGATTAAGTGTCGAATAACACAACTATATTCAGACATAGTAGCCCCCATGCTAGCTAGAGTGCATATTAATCTCACACGATCAAGTTAAATAACCCATTTAGTATGAAAATTTCTACCAAATGAAGGATGGTTCCTCGGCCACAAAGTATCAGACAAAATATAAAAATCCTAAAATGATCGAGATAATAAATATATAGCTAGGTGCAGTGCAAGAAAAAGGGCCATGATGCACACTTTCTTCAAGCACAAAGTTTATCTTGATCTAAATAAAAGATATATAGAAAAGAAATCAATTGAATTTACCTCCTCGATGTTGTTTGATTTAAAGAGATCGTCAAGGGTGCAATCCTTTTCTAATATCTCCTGATGTTCATAAGCAGTGCCGTTTTTTCTCTTTTTTAATGAACTATTAACCTGCATCGGGTTTTAGTATTGAATCATTCATAAGTATATTTAAAGATCAACAAAAAAGACAAATATCCGTACATTAGATAAGAATGATTTTCTTTCCAAAAAAATTTTCAAAAAATTTCAAAAAAATTCACAAGATTGGGCATGTTGGTGCATAAAAAAATTGTGAAGGAAGTTTTTCTAAAAGTTGATAATAAATTTTCCGAAAACAATTATGAAAAAATTAGTCTGTGCATTAAATCGAGTTTTGTGAATCAAAAATCCACTTTTATACTCAAATTCTTTTAACTTTTTGCATCAAAATAACATCACGCGTCAAACTAAAAAAAGTTAAAAATTTTGTGCATCAAAATTTTTTTGCGCATCAAAATTCGGTTTTAGTGCATTAAAAACGTATAAAAACTCAAAATTATAAAAACTTCTTTCACAAAATTTTATCTAATTCTAATGTGTGTGTATATATATATATATATATATATATATATATATATATATAGAAGGGATCAAACTTAAAGGTAAGAAGAAAAACTAAAATGAGAAGAATAAGAAGGATTTTCACCACACATTTTAAATAAGAGTGAGAACTTCTAATTCATGGGAGATGCATCTCTTTTAATTGTAGTGCATCCGAAATTTTAGTGGTTTTTATGGTTTCTTATTTTATCCTTCTCATTTTAATTTTTCTTCTTATTTGATCCTAACTCTATATATATATATATATATTAACTTTACCCTATATAATAAAAAAGAATGTAACATCAACTTTGTAATTTTTTTTACCTGAGTACATGAGGGGTGCGGAATCACTGTAGGTTCTGGAAGTGCTTGGTTAGCAGTTGGGTGCGCATTCATTTCGAGTCTAGTAGGTTGATTCATTTGTTCGGTATCCTGATTAAAAGATGGGTGGGGAATCATCTCCCATCCTGTAATCAAAGGTTCTTGCACTTCTTGGTTGTTTGACATATTTGTTCGAACTTTTTTAAGCCTTAAATCGAGATGAGAACTGTGATGAGAGAAGTTATAGTAAAGATAGATGTGTGCTACAATTTGGTTTATGTTGGTCGAATTTATAGTCATTAATCATGCATGTATTTATTACAATATCAATCATCTATTCAATGCACTTGAAATCCTGCCTATACTGTTGTTAATGTGTTACTAATTTTGTTTTAGGACCATCTACAGATGAGATAATACATTAAATGAAAAGATATCAGTATTGTATTTAAAAGATATGTAACTACAAATATAAATACATCCAACATTTCAGTGTATTCTCTGGTAACATATTCAATACCTTTCTTTTCTTGATATGGTTAATTAAGTAAGGTAATTGGACACCACAAACAAAAAAACAAATATACTTGATGTACATTTATGTACCTAAAATCATAAATGTAAAATTTATTACACGTTGAAACAAAATATAACTTTTTACAATTAAGATCTGGCGGTGTTGGGGTTCATCATTCATGTAATAACACTTTAACTAGGTTAATGAGATCATGTTGTGTTGATTCGCAGATACAAAAGATTTGATCGCAGCCACGATTATTTGAACAACACAGGTTGAAGGTTCTCGAAAACAGGAATGATGTTAGTGTGTCAGTTAAAGTCATTACACCATTTCCGACAACATTTCATTCTCTTAATCCACCTGTGATAAGAGTTTGAATTTTAAACAACATTATTTGATCATAATGGAGTTTTAACCGCTCGTCGGAAAAAGAACTCGATCAATGGCACTCATGCTCAAGATAATCCGCCATTGTATTATATTTATCAAACAACAAAATGAACTTACGGCGGTGACGGCTTCTCGATGGTTTACGGCGAGGAGGTACACGGTTTTTGGTCCACAAGATACAGAGTGTACGCCCGCTTGTCACGGTTTGTAATGGTTACGATGATGAGAGTTGAATATTGAATGGTAAAGGTGGTGCAAAATGGTTTAGCCTCGCCGAGAGTTCATAGCGTGTGCGTGTTTTTAGTGTGTGTTTTTGTTAGAACCCATGTGTGTGAGAGAGAGGGCCCGAGATTATAAAGATAGATGAAAGGGTTTGTAATGATAGTGATGGCGGTGAAGTGGAGTTAATGAGGCACCCTCACAAACCCTTTCATATCTCTCGCCACCATTATATCTCTATCATTACACACCATTTCATACCTCTTCTTATCATCTCTAACCCCTCTCTCACACAAACACATGGAGTTTCTCACCAAAAACACACACTAAAAACACACAATAAAAACACTCTCAAACAAAGCTAAACCCTTTGCACCACCTTTACCCTTCAAGATTCAACCTCATCATCGTGTAACCATAACAAACCATAACAAGATACGGGCAGACACTTTCCTCGTATCTTGTGGAACAAAACCGTACCTCTTCGCCAGAACCATCGTAGAAGCGTGTCACCGCCGCTAAGTTCAGTTTTGTTATTTGATAAATATAATACAATGGCTGATTATACTACCTTGAGCATAGAGTTGCCATTGATGTCTAGTTCTTTTCCGACAGGCAAGTTAAAAAAATCCATTATGATCAAACAATGTTGTTTAAGAAATTCAAACTCTTATATCCACAATAATATAACAGAATGAAATGTTGTCGGGAAATGGTGTAATAGCACTTTAACTAGACACACTAACATCATTCCTTTGTTTTCAGGAACCTTCAACCCTAGACACAGTGTTCAAAAAGTCTTAAGCAAACATGATCAAATCTTTTGTATCACGAGCAGATGAAACAACATGATCTCATTAACATAGTTAAAGTGCTATTGCACATGAAAGGGGGTGGACCCCAACACCTTGCCAAGATCTTGGTTTAGGTCCCAAAATCCACCATCCTACTCTCCTACCCTACAACAACAACATACCCAATCCCGCCGAGGCCTTGTTAAAATGACCAATTCAACCCTAATGGTTTAAAGGGTCTTTTGATATCCGATGCTGGATAGTTCTCATTACCTAAAACCCTAAACTATTTAAAATACGCAACTACATATCTTACCTTTGGTCTCGGCTGTGGTCGCGGTTTGCACTCCGATCGACAAGAGACATTATATTCCTACAAGTAAAAAGCAAAGCACATATTAAAACTATATTATCGAACGTTAACAAAACACTAGAATTATGTACTTTTACCCGCAAGTTCTCATGGAAATTGCTACTTATATCAGCAAAGCAAATAAAAGTGAATTAGAGGTGTTATTAAACTGCTTATTTACTTATTATATAAGAAAAATATGCAACTAAAACTGAAACTAGCAAATACAAAGCTTAACCAAACTAGCGTGCACAACTTTTCACTTTTACTTTTTTATACATGTAGTTACACAAAGCTTAACCAAACTAGCAACGAACTTCCATCTCAAAGAACTTACTTCTATGAATGCGAAAACCAAACTAGCAACACAAAGCTTAACCAAACTAGCAGTACAACTTTTCACTTTTACTTTTTATACATGTAGTTACACAAAGCTTAACCAAACTAGCAACTAACTTCCATCTCAAAGACTTACTTCTATGAATGCGAAACCAAACTAGCAAATACAAAGCTTAACCAAACTAGCAGGCACAACTTTTCACTTTTACTTTTTTATACATGTAGTTACACAAAGCTTAACTAAACTAGCAACTAACTCCATCTCAAAGAATTTACTTCTATGAATGCGAAAACCAAACTAGAGTCACAAAGCTTAACCAAACTAGCAACACAAAACCGGTCCTAACAAAATATTACCAACCTAAAAAAAAGGACATATATGGAGTAATATTGCCAACCTAAAAAAACATAAGACATATATGGAGTAATATCACGACGGTGGTGGAGGTGGTGCAATGATGGAGGTGGTGCGGTGGAGGGTGGTGCGTGATGGAGGTGATGAAGGAGGTACGGTGGAGCAAAGAAGAAGAATGTGTGTGTGTTTTTTTTTTTATCTCATTTATGAAACAGATCCGTGTTAATAATCGAGGTCAATTTTTCAAAACTTTTCTCCGGGACGTGTCCCTGGGAAGGATATGTTTGTCTTTAGCTACTTTTTGCCGGGACAAGTCTCCGGGAAGGTTATGGCGGATAAAGTAAAAAGATGGGAGGAAAATAAAATTTCATGAACGCTTTAATGGGACATGTCCCCAGAACGGTTAAAAGCAACATAAAAAAAAAAAAAAAAAAAAAAAAAAAAAAAAAAAACTTTATTATTATTTTCAATAACTAAATTAATAACAAATCAATTTAAATTTAACATAAAATTTTCTATGATATTAAACGACCGAGTATATGTGCTATGGTATACGATCATGTTAAACGAAATAGTATATGTGCTATAGTATACGATCATTTTAAACGACCGACTATCGGTGCTATGATATACGATCATGTTAAACGACCGAGTATATGTGCTATTGGTATACGTATCATGTTAAACGACCGAGTATAGGTGCTATAGTATACGATTATGTTAAACGACCGAGTATCGGTGCTATGGTATACGTATCATGTTAAACGAGCGAGTATATGTGCTATTGGTATACGATCATGTTAAACGACCGAGTATCGGTGCTATGGTATACGATCATGTTAAACGAGCGAGTATATGTGCTATTGGTATACGATCATGTTAAACGAAATAGTATATGTGCTATTGGTATACGTATCATGTTAAACGATCGAGTATATGTGCTATTGGTATAATGATTATTGTTAAACGACCGAGTATATGTGCTATTGGTATATCGATCATGTTAAACGACCGAGTATGGGTGCTATAGTATACGATCATGTTAAATGACCGAGTATCGTGCTATGGTATACGATCATGTTAAACGAGCGAGTATATGTGCTATTGGTATACGATCATGTTAAACGACCGAGTATCGGTGCTATGGTATACGATCATGTTAAACGACCGAGTATATGTGCTATTGGTATACGTATCATGTTAAACGACCGAGTATATGTGCTATTGGTATATCGATCATATTAAACGACCGAGTATAGGTGCTATAGTATAATGATCATGTTAAACGAATCGAGTATCGGTGCTATGGTATACGATCATGTTAAACGAGCGAGTATATGTGCTATTGGTATACGATCATGTTAAACCACCGAGTATATGTGCTATTGGTATACGTATCATGTTAAACGACCGAGTATAGGTGCTATAGTATACGTATCATGTTAAACGACCGAGTATCGGTGCTATTGGTAAACGTATCATGTCTAACGACCGACTATAGGTGCTATGGTATACGTATCCTGTCTAATGACCGACTATAGGTGTTATGGTATACGTATCAAGTCTAACGACCGACTATAGGTGCTATGGTATACGTATCATGTTTAACGACGATTATAGGTGCTACGGTATACGTATCATTTATAACGACCGACTATAGGTGTTATGTTATACGTATCATGTCTAACGACCGACTATAGGTGCTACGATATACGTATCATGTTTAACGACCGACTATAGGTGCTATGATATACGTGTCATGTTTAACGACCGACTACAGGTGTTATGGTATACGTATCATGTTTAACGACCCGACTATAGGTGCTACTGATACGTATCATGTTTAACGACCTTGATTTGTTCCCTTTTACCAAGATTATTTTGTAGCTTGGACGATGGAACCATACATATGCCGCTTTAAATAGTTGCAATAAAGGGTAAGCATATTTTAAATATATCTTTTGGGACAAGTCCCTGGGAAAGACTCATGGAATTTTCGCGATAATTAGCATGCTTTTGGACTTTGGTCAAAGTTGGCGAACGAAACCCACTTTCTGCGGGAGTTGTCCCCGGGAAAATGTGCAGAATTTGACTATCCGGTCAAACTTTGATTAAAAGCTCACCCACTTTAGCTGGGGACAAGTCCTCACCAAACGACAGCTTGAATTTTTACCAACAGTCACGGATCCATGTGCCACGCCGATCCAATTTTGTCGGTTAATGATTTCTCCGGGACTTTGTGTCCCGAAAGCTTTCTCTCGCCTGGCCATCCGATTGTTGTAGTGACGTGATGTTTATATCACTTGAAAAGGTTTATAACATAGTGAGAATATGTTTATAAAACAAAAGGTTTATAATCTAATGTCATAACACAAGTATAAATCTTTTAAAAGGTTTACCATAGTTGATGGCCTAATAGTAATAGTAATATTACTACCTTTGGTTAATTATTAATGATTTTATTTTAGCATTTGGTAGCAACGATTCTATATATTTTAAAGAGAAATTATCAATATAAATTTATATTTGTCATATATCCAATTAATCGCTTATGTTCATTTATTTTTGATGAAAAAAAAAAAAAAAAAAACCCTTCACCGCTTTTTTTTAAATTAAATGTCTCGCAGATTGTTAATCGTTACGCGAAAAATATCATATCACCGTGATAAATATTAAATTATATTTCTATACATATGCATTTTTATATACTTTCTACTATTGTTTTTCAAAATTTTCGCCTAAAAAATACATGTGATTCGGAAAAATCATATGTGATTTTTTTAAAATCACATGTGATTTTTTGAAAATCACATGTGATTTTTTCTCGTCGGAAAGTTTGAAAAAAAATGATCGAAAGTATATAGAAATGCTTATTTATAGAAAGATAATTTAATTTTCGTCGCGATAGTGTATTTATCGTAGCTTGAAAATTTACCATTTGCAAGATACGTTTGTTTTAAAAAAAATTAAAAATAATTTTTTATTAATTTTATTGAAAAATTAATGGCTAAAATTGGTTCATTATCTGTGACATATATATAATCTATACTCATCTCAAGTCTATATCTTAATTGTTCGTTTTTGTAATTTAAATTTTGTTGTCCCAATTTGGTATAATTATTATTTCCATATAATATAGTAACAATAATGATAAAATAGACATTTAATTTATTTTTTGTTTATTTGGGTCTACGACTTGACATTGTGAGCCGACTAATATCATGATGACTATCTTTTTAGATAGTCTGGAGGCTACATAGGTGAACTTCCATGGCCACAAAGGGATTAATTTTCTTCCCATTAGATTCGAACCCATAACCACATCTTTGAATTATTGTGACATTGTTGTCTCTTATTAAATGCTTAAATGCATAATTTTTGGCACGTTCAATTAGACCAAGCTTTTGAAATGTTTCGGTTAGAGTTTTCGTATAACCACAATATTGGTATGTAACACTACCGGAGAATGTCCTCACTAAAACCAAGATTTTACAACATATAGGAAAAAAAGGTTAAAGTTTAATAAATAAAATTAGCTTATGATTCGTTATTTGAAATTAACTTTAGACATGATGCCAAAGAGAAAGGGGTTCAAATCAAACACTAGTTAATTGCAGGGACTGATTGAATGATAAACGCTCAAAATGGAATTGTCTTTGCGAAAATAAAGGGAACAACAAAATTGAAATTAAATAAATTAAGGTTAAAATTTGAAGGAATAAAGTTTAATACCACTTTTAACATATTGATATTCTAACTTCACAATTTGTTAGCAAGTAACATGACACGTGGGAAAATAGAAAGTCAAGTGGGTTACCGAAAGACAAGCGTTTTAAAAACACATGATTTTGCAATGAACCTTAAACAATCGCATGAAATGGATGTCGAAATATAAAGAATTTAACGAGCAATTTTCTGAACTACTTTCAAGAAAAATTGGTTAAAACTTGAGGAAGAAAAAAAAAAAAAAAAAATCGCGAATGAGGAATGATAAATTGTAAACAGTGTAAAATTTCATAAAACTGACATTCGTGACGAAAACTGCATTACTAAAGGGCAATATAGGTAGTTCACAAAAATGTGTCTTACTTTTAGTAATATGCCACAAAGTTTAGTCAAGTTGAAAGTAATTATCATTTTAGATCACATAAATGCATATTTTCCTTATATATAATTGTTTAATTCGTTATGCTGATTTGTTCACTTATCTCTACTACATATAAAGTTTTAATGTTTTTCCTTAAAACTTAAAAAACTTAAAAGTGAGTAATATTTAATCCCCAAAATACCCTTTCAAACTATAATTCCTACTAAAAATTCATATAATGTTACCTTAACTAAACTAGACAAATACACACAAACTCACGGTATATAGCGGCAATAATTATACTTGCAAACTTGTGATTTTGGTGTAATCCTTGCGGGTTCAATTTGTAAACATTGCGAGAAAGAAAGTTTATGAGTTAAAAGCGAAAAATATAAAAGTTGGAGGATTAAACAATATTTAAACTTTTAAATTAGTGGTAGATATTGTTATTGTTTTTAATTAAGAGTATGTAAAAATGAATTTTAAATTTAAAAGGGTACATTGGGTATAATACATTACTCATTTTTTAAGTTTTTTAAGTTTTAAGAAAAACAATATTTAAACTTTAATCTAAGTTATAATAGTCACAGTAACCTTTTAAGAAGTTTGGAATGTTGTACTTGCTATATGATGTAAAACATAAAGATGTTATACTTATTGTTAAATGAGTTAACCATAAGTACCCAATCGGCCATTTGTGCTACAGTTGGGCACTAAATTGTCATGTTCAAAACTCGAACGTAACAAAAATGACAAGGAGACCTTCTAGTCCTAGATGATAATATTGACACATATCCGAATATTTCTTCTCTGTTCATGATAAAGCTAGATTAACCAAAGACGCGGGGCCTTATTTACTTAGAAGGGGTTGTCATGATGGCACAGTCTAATAATGACCACAAGCATGTGTACAGTTTACATAGCACGATCTGTAACGATTGAAGGATGGTTTACACTGTAACGTCTGCATAGGATGGTAATACCTTTTCTACATGTACAGCATCTCCAACGCTGATAACTTTATTCGAACCATTATCAGTATTCTCCCATATCAGCATCTGCCCAAGGTAAACCTACAAAATTCATTCAACAAATAAACAATTAGTCACGGGTTAGCTTCATGTCGAACCCATTGATCCCACATCAAGAAAATGCAAGTCATGCAAATGTATTGTGCGTGTTTCTATATATTCTTTAGCTAAAGTTATAGATTTTCCAATTTTGGGCACTCACCCGTCCCTTAGATTGCGAGGTGGATGTGTTCACTTCTAAAGCTTTGGTGATCGGAACTTCATCATGGTTTCGTTGGTTCACTTCCTTGTGTCGCATCCTCTTGATTAACTGTGGGTACACGAGAAATGAAGGATTACGAATGTCATTAGCACGTAAGTTTAAGTTTTCAAATCAAAAGTTAAGAACAAAATGTCATCATGCGACAGTAGATGTAACAAAATGGGTCAAAATGGGTAGTATTTTTAGGCGATTCGGATTGGGTTTGACCCAAAACACTTTTTGTCCAAATTTTATAAACATGCAGTGTGTCAAATATGATAAAGAGCTATATTGTTTCAAGAATAGTCTAACATTCCTAAAACAAATAATGCAAAGGTATTATGTATTAACAAAGACTTTGAGCACTTGTATCCTTTTACGACTATTTTTCTTGTCTCTTTAACTTTGCCCGTAGAGTTAATCGACTCACCGAAAATACAAGATGTAAGTATGAGCACAATACCTTACAACGGGGCATAGCGCAACGCCTTGAAAATTGTCTCATTAATTTTAATGCTTTCCAAAGGTCTTCAAAAATGGTTCACAACCATCAACAAAGATGTTTGATAAGTTCAAAAGTTCCATGATAAGAAACTTTTTAATGTAAAAGCTAAAGTATCGATAAAAATCAGTATATAAAAGACATACTGGGTCTAAACGGTTTATGCTAACTGGCTCCTTTAGTTGTTCATTCACCGCATCCAAAGAAGCCTGCAAAGACTCGAGGGTTCATTTTTCAAACAGTTTACTCAAAGAATGATAAGCTTGACTAATAATAACGAAAATTTATAATAAAACTAACCCGGGAGATTAAAAGGAACTGGAAAGCATCGTAAATTTCACATTATATCCAATAGCATAGTGAGGGTCAATGGGTCGAGTCTCCTAATCTATATACGTAATTAGAACAAAGTAATCTTCACGCATTGTTTGCTTATATGCTACAATCGTATATCAATAAAATACTAGCATACCGTAGAAATGAGTTTGACTAATGTACCTTCATTGAAGCGCACCAATCGCTAGGTTTACCCGAAATTGGTGAACCATTTTGCGCCTTCGTCTCCCTCATCCAAAGCCGAGCCCCACCATTCCCGAGCGATACCCCATCAGACGATAATGACGGTGTGGTCATTGAGACCTTAAGCTCCACCATCCCAGGAGCACGTACCACCGCCGAACACAATCAAGTGGGCTCAACAACAATATTTCCGCTAGAGGCTCATATGGAAGGACTCATAGAGTTAACTAACGGGTCAATGTTACTGATCAAGCCCAGCTTGGCTTGACTTACCAATACCTTTTGTCAATTTTTTCAATAAATTACAAAACTTTCACGGTTAAAAGTTTAAAACAATACTTATTCTTTTAATAGATTTAACGACCAATTCACTTTTGACAACTTTGTACCAGTTTAACAAAGTTCGACCCAACTATTTGACCTTTACTTCATAATAAAACAGATCCATTACTTACCCATGTGAGAAGACTTTGTGGGCACCCAACCAAGAGAAAAGCCTCGGTGGGCAGCTCGACTTGAATGAGGGCAAGCTTTGGTTCAACTCGCTGAGTGCATCCTCTGCCTTTGGAATTCACAACCACCCAATGACGATCCCACACAAATCCTAAACAAAACAATAATACTACTAGTGACGTTGAATGTTCATTTTGAAGCATATTTATTTCGTGACATAGTACAAGTAGCTAATCAGATCAGCTGCAGGAAACAGTTTCTAGCCATTGGTTATATATTGGCAAATGGCAAGCAGGACCGACCTAGGATTTTTCTTCGGGTGTTGCACAACTTCTTTCGGGAGGGTGTTGCATATATTTTCTTTATCATAAACAACAAAATTTGCACCATATATAATTTTAGCCTAAACTGAAGATATAATGTGTTGGTTTTATGGACAATAAATTAATAGACGTGTGTTAGGATCGAACTCGAGACTACGGGATTGCACACTTTACGTATGAGAATTTAAAGTTAAATAATTAAATATAAACGTTGTATTTATTTATTTATTAAACGAAATAACTAACGAACGTTAAGTAATTAATGTAATGGACTAACGGGCGTTAAAGGTATTTGAAAAGGACTAGAATGCAAAGTTTGAAGTTTCCGAATCCCTTGGGATACCCTTATCCGATCGGCCAAGGAAGAAAAGGAAACAAACCCAACTTGTTCACCAAGTTTTGTTTGGGTATATATCTGGCCAGGGGTCTTGTTTTGTATCTCTTGTATTCATTAGCTAAACCCTAAAAGCAGTTTTGTGTGTGTTTTTAAGCTACAAACCGATCGACTAAATCCTCTAGGGGATCGATTATCTCTTTTCCACAAACCAAGTTATTTGGTTTAATAAAACTAGCATTACTTTAATTCGGTTTAATACGTGTGTACAAGAACATAGTAATAACATACTTTTGTTATTATTCTTGGATTAAATTACAAAACGGTAAGGGGTAATTCACATAATCCTATAAACCCTAATTAGGGTTCATCCAATTGCTAGTTTTGTGGATTTGATTCTTGTTCGGCTAGAATCAAGAAAAGGTATGCATATTCTTTTATGTTAATTAATTGTTAATTAATTGTTCATTAATAAACCCTATACGCTTCCGCTTGAATACTTTGATGTTTTGTGGTTATTTATTTGAATGTTATGTTATTTAATTCCAACAGTGGCATCACGAGTCATTGGTTTTAATGAGTAATTAATTACATAAACGCGTAATAAAACAAATAATTGTATATTGTTTGATATGTTAATCTAGGGTTTATGTTTATTATTGTTTGGTCGATTTTTTTTTATGAATTGGGCGTACCCTATTTTTTTATGTCGACACATGAATAAATTTTAGGGTTTTGAAAATTGTTTGCTAACCTTATTAAAACCTAGAATTAATATATTAGTTACGTGATTAATTCATGAATAATTTGTTATGTGTCATGGAATTTTTTATATGCGATCTTGTGACTTATTTGTATAATTGTTATGATATCCATGATTATACATGCATGTTAGTCATGGATAAGTTACTTTGATAAAATTGTTTAATTGTTGAGACATATTTAATTACGATAAATCTTGAATTGGGGAAGACTCCAATTATGTATATTAATGAATCAATTATGTGCAATTTGGTATATTATTAATTATGGGTTTACGCAATCGATTCTTCGATGTATGTGGCTCACTCTCAATTGAGAGAGTGAAAGCCCTAATTAATATATACATTAATTTAACCTAGATATTGATTATTAATAGGGTTTTATCGAATAAGTTGCATGTGGCTACTTGTTTACACGTATAAATTGTTTATTATGTGAGCATTGTTTTTTAGTAGTTTATTTTTTATTTGTTACTTGTTTGTTTATTATGTTAGACAGTTTTAAGCAAATGGTAATTTTGAATAGAATACGGACTAAACAATGGCGAAATTTGATTTGTTTTGGAAGAGTTAAGTTTTCAATAGTTTAATTGATTGGTGACTTTGGTACAAATGGTCTGAACGGCTCACCCACTAGAATGAACTATAAAGGGGTTAATAAAGAAGTGCGCATACACACCGAAAGGATGTCTTAGGTTATGCTTTGCGCTTACCGGTCCTCTCGCCTCAGTAAGTTCGAATGGAGCTACTTAGTAAGCCATAGAATGTGCAAACTCATCTTAAGGCGAATTAGTTTTAATTCCATGCGCCACTTGTGGTAATTACCCGAAACACTAAGTGTTTACACTTATGCAAAAGTACGGTAAAATGGACGATAATTAACACTAAATTCCTTGATTGGTGAACCCAATACCTCAATCAAAACTTTGATAATTTGATCTTTATGAATTGGTAATAAAAGTTTTTATTAAATTTATGCTACAAGATGAATGCATGACATATTTGTACATATTTGATTTGACCACATAAAATCAAAACTAGTACCCTTTTAAATTAAGTTATATGCCATCTAATTAAAAGGAACACTTGAAGTTGCAATTTACGTCATGACAGTACTTGGCGAGATTGTGATGGAAAGGTAAATCTCTATGTAAAGTCAGACCTTACATGGACATATTTGCAGTTCTTTAAGTTAGACACTTAAGTTGAGTAGGAAGTGAGACCTGGACTCAAGGCATAAGATGAGATGAAACATGTTTATATTTGCAATAGCGTTGGAAAATATAAATCCCATAATGATCTAGGAGTTGGAAATTGTTTGCCAATTAATGTTCGACAGATTACCTTATTATATGCGTTCGTTGATAGCAGATCAACTGATGTAATGAACCTATGATAATTTGGATCCTAGTTTTCGAGAAAATTCTATGGTTATATGAATATTACCTTGGGTATTTTATTTTCTTGAAAAGTTTAATTATCGAAAATACTAAAATTGAATTTTGCTAATTCTTTAAATGTATTAATGCAACATTAAATCGTAAACGTAGGTTATTCCTGTATTGGTAAATTGATCTACACCTGTAAGGGTTTTTGGTAGAGTCAACTTTGCTAAAAGGATAAACCTAGTCCTCTTTATATAAGAAAGAGTGAGATTCAATCATATTCCTTTTCATGAATGAGAAAGGTATGATAGGACAAATTAGAATTGTCTAAATTCTAAATACATAACTCGTAAGCAAATTTTAATAGTTAAGAAAATTGCATGTTTTCTGAGTTATTAAATTAGAAGCTAGACTAATTACTGTATAATTGGTAAAAGACAAACTAGCATATTTTATCTAGTTGTTTTGTTTTGACCATTTAAAAGTACTACTTACAATTGTTGGAATAGTAGAACTATTAAGAAAGAAATTGCATGCCCAATTTTTCAAGTTAATAGCATTGATGGATAAATTCATCATCTACATAGTAGAATACATTCTTTTAAGTACATAAGTAATTGTTATGTATGGACTTTCTCAAAGGTGTAGGAAGTAAATAGTACACTATTTTCTTTCACTGGTTAATGAAACACTTACAATGTTGTTAAATCCAGTGGGAGTGTTGTGTTCTTATTACTGAATAAGGAATTAATGTAATGATCTCTTATTCAGTAGGAGTTACAAGCTTTGTCATCTTGGTAGTAACCCAGAATTATCTCTAGAATGTCTTAAGATAATTACTTTCCACTTGTAGACACTTATGTTTTCAAGGATAGTCATGTACGTTTCCTTATTAGACAATGAAGTGGTTCTACATCTACTAGTTATGCTAATATCAATGACACAGTCATATTGATCACATAAACAAACATATGTCGTGTTGTTTATCTGCTACATGATGTTGTTCCATGCACAAGTGGAAGAAATCTATATTGTGTGCAAGGTAGGTACAACATATAAGTATATGATTTAAAGGATTCTCTTGACTGCAAGGTAAGAGACTAATGTTCTAATATAACTTGTACATATCTAATTCAAGAAACACTTGGTGTTGCAATTTACGTCATGTGAGAACTTGGCGAGATTGCAACAACAAAGTAAATCTCTATGTAAAGTCAGACCTTGCATGGACATATTTACAGTTTCTAAATTAGACAAGTATTTAGAACATGTGTCAAAATGATATATAAGACTACTTCAAATTAAATATTTATGTATGATTAGAATGACATAAAATTAAATAAAGTAATCTAATCCTACTTCAATTTGTTTATTTATGTATTTTGGAATGACATAAATGAAAATAATGTAGTCCTACATTATTGTGAAGTAAAATAAATTAACTTGAAATTACTATTGAAACCAAGAGTTGTGTTCATAATTACTTTAGTTAAACATGTTTATGATTCATTGTAAAGACATAAACATAAAGTCTTTTAAGACTTATAATAAAGTAAGACGTTAACTTGTTATGTTTTTTAATTAAGACATATACAATAAGTAATTGAGTTGATCAATGATTTATAACGTATAATGGGATTATAACAGTTTATGTTTCTTGGTGAGACATGGATATGAAGTAACTTGGTTAAAAGGTACTTGTGTTATAAAGCATGTAATTGGCTTGGAAAGTCTATTATACCATTAAGTTGACTTAGTTGGTAAATAGGTAAGCCAAAAAGAATATGTTTATCTTATATATTGTTAGATTGTCTTACGATATTAATTCTAATGAATACCGCAAGTTGATGGTATGTTCAGTTAGGAGAGTCAAACTCTATTTGATTTGTTTGATTCATGATAACCATAACTTCTTTCTTAAAAAGTAATAAGGTTAGAAAATTGAGTATGGATTGAATATACTCAATATGACTCCAACCTAGAAGATTGTTAAAACACCATTTTATTATGGAATGTGATGAATCACATTAAGTTTTAAAAATTGAAGATTTTGAATTTGTTAAACTACTTATGAATAGGTTATTAACAAACTAAAGTAAGGAATTATCAATGTGTATTTGTGACCCAAAAAGAGAACAATGTAGTTTTGCTCTAACTGCTAAGTATATATAGATAGTCTATATATTACAAAAGGCAAGTGGGAGTTTTTCTATTTTGAAAGATAAAATTACAAGATACATAATCTTCTAAAACACACTAGTAAATATCATGATAAGGTTAGACATGTAAATGATAGACCTCAAGATGATGGAATTTTCATTCATAGATCTGCAGGGATATCTCAGATATTTGATTTATATGCTGAGAAGAACATGAGTTATAGGATTATAGTAAACCTGATAATCATTATGATGGATTACCAAATATTGAATTGGGTAAATTACTCATACTATGAATGTTAAAGATGCTGTCCATAAAGATAATCAATTTTGGAAATTTGGTTTATCTTAATAGTTAGACTAGAGAATGGAAATGAGTTTCTTCAAAGAGATGAAAAACCCTAGTGGTTTGAATTTCTATGTAGAAATCATATGAACAATATTGTACACATATTTAATGCATGTTTTATGACAAGATTATTAATCATATTTAAGCAATTAATTGTGATTGAACATTCTTTCCTAGACACATTAAATATATAAAGATGATAATTGTCATACGTGTTTTCATTAATATGAAATATGACAATGGAATTTCAAAACTCTTTCTTGAGAAATTACTTGAGCGAGGACGGTAAGTAATTGAAAGGTTTTATGAATTCATATAATCTTTGGTAGTGTACGACGTGCAATAATTCATGAATGAATAAATGCATGCATCTATGAAATTATTCTTATGATTAATTATTAAAATCCGAGTTTTGATTTATAGTTGAGATAAGATAAATTTTAAGTATTCCTGAAAGCTAGTGGGAGTATTATGTTAAGTTTATTAAATATTATATGTTGTATAACATATAGGAAGTAACATTCCTTGTAAGCTAAATGTTAAGTCTTAGATTGGAATGAAACTTCACTTGTAAGATTTAAGAATTAAAACATACAACCTTGAAATATATGTTTATTGTTAATAAATATGTGCAGTAAAATAAATGATTCTAATAAAACATGATATATCATTTGGGAAATTAATAAATATCTTTTGACAAGATAGAACGTGAATGAATTCTAAGGTTGACCTGTAGATTCATCATGTACATCATGTTGTGTATTAAAATTGTTGTATCATTCTTGAATAAGAAGTGATTTGACAACATTGATATCTAGCTAAAAGTTATTAGATAACTTGTGTAATGAATATTCTAAAAGAATTACATCCTCACTGAATTGCTCCTAGATTCTATGGATGAACAATATGTCAAATGTTGTGCAAATTGTCATCAGCTTTAAACTTGAAAGTTAGGAAAGCATCAAACATTACACAATAAGATATTAAAGTTTACGGAGTTTTAATGAGCACATTGTTGTTTGTATACAATGATGTTGGTTTAATTGAGATGACACTCAATACTAGTCATGGTAGGATTTCATCCTTGTTAATGGCCATGTGAACTGGTTGTGCTACTAAGAGCACAGTTGCATTATACATTAAAAGAATAAGAATACTTTAAACTTTAAAATGTTTGAAAGTTTAAATTGTCCTAAATTTGTGATAGAGGATGTTACACACTTTATGAATTATTATGTGGATTGGTGAATGCACACATACAAGGACTTCACTAATTGAATTCTTGAAATAAGTATTCTCACAATTATGATAGATCAAGTTGGTTGATTTATGCCTTGTCAACAAGTATGATTGTCATTACTTGAGGCATAATTCATCAACTGGAATTTTCATGCATTGATCTATTTGGTATTTGGATAAGGGATGTTAAACAATTGTTATAATAAATCAAATACTTGGTATGTTTAATTTTATAATATATTGTATCCTATATTTGCATGTTTAATCCGTGAGTAAATTAATTTATTCTAAATCGTCCGTTGTCAATTAATGATATGGGAGTATCATTAAACTAATACAAATCTAAGAGATATGGTAGAATATACTTGAAAGTATATTGATGAGAATGCATACCAATTTCAGATGATATTCAATGAATTGAATATAGGACTTATCCCAACTACATGATTTTACTTTATGGATATTGTTATTAAGTAAATCATGAATAGTTATCCTCAGACTTGAGATACCAGATAAGTGTCATGAATGTAGTGCACTTCTGTGGAACAACTTAACGCTATACGTAACTGGTAGTCATAAGGGTTGTTTCTTGAAGTGTTGCAAAGTTCATGGGTTATTCTCGTAGTCAAGATAGAATTTGTTCCTTCAAATTTATTTTGGAGTTTAATCTTGTTGGGCCCTCGTAGGGTTGACAAGATGTTTGCGTGGCCACGCCCAAAGTTCTCCCCGAATATGTTCAAAAGATTTGGTAATCTTGCTTAATCTCTTATAACGAGAAATGAATAGTTGGATAAAGAATGACTTAATTCCATATCTTTATTTAACATGGTATTAGAAACAAAGGATAATAATAATGAGAAATCATTAAAGGTTTTCCGGAGCCTTGCTCGAGTTGTACTAGAGGCATCGAAGTGTTGCTAGACGCTAACCGATGTGATCACTCTATTAAGATATGTCCAAGTGGGAGCTGTTGGTTTTATGGACAATAAATTAATAGACGTGTGTTAGGATCGAACTCGAGACTACGGGATTGCACACTTTATGTATGAGAATTAAAAGTTAAATAATTAAATATAAACGTTGTATTTATTTATTTATTAAACGAAATAACTAATGAACGTTAAGTAATTAATGTAATGGACTAACGGGCGTTAAAGGTATTTGGAAAAGGACTAGAATGCAAAGTTTGGAAGTTTCCAGAATTCCTTGGGTATACCCTTATCCGATCGGCCAAGGAAGAAAAGGAAACAAACCCAACCTGTTCACCAAGTTTGCTTGGGTATATATACAAGGCTAGGGGTCTTGTTTTTTGCATCTCTTGTATTCATTAGCTAAACCCTAAAACAGTTTTTGTGTGTGTTTTAAGCTACAAACCGATCGACTAAATCCTCTAGGGATCGATTATCTCTTTCCACAAACCAAGTTATTTGGTTTAATAAAACTAGCATTACTTTAATTCGGTTTAGTACGTACAAGAACATAGTAATAACATACTTTTGTTATTATTCTTGGATTGAATTACAAAACGGTAAGGGGTAATTCACATAATCCTATAAACCCTAATTAGGGTTCATCCAATTGCTAGTTTTGTGGATTTGATTCTTGTTCGGCTAGAATCAAGAAAAGATACGCATATTCTTTTATATTAATTAATTGTTAATTAATTGTTCATTAATAAATCCTATACGCTTCCGCTTGAATACTTTGATGTTTTGTGGTTATTTATTTGAATGTTATGTTATTTAATTCCAACATTAATTAAAACCAACAAAATAACACAGATCAAAGGCAGGCACCTGAGAGTGGAGCAAAACACAGGAGGAAATGGGAATTAGTCACCGGAGTATGTATCTCTTTTATATTACAGGCCCATTTTCTAACTTTTTTTTTTTTTTTTTTTTTAACCAAAGCCCAACCTAGTTGATACATTAGTTTTATGAAACCCACAAAAACCGAATCGGAACCGAATAAAAAAAACCGAACTGAATTTGCCAAGGCTGAACCGAGTTAAATATTAGGTTTTCGATTTGATTATGGTTTTAGAAACCAAAAAAAATGTGAGAACTGTGAGAACCACCATCAACCAATCAGATTTTTTATTTTTATAGGTTTTATTATTTAATTCAAAAGGGTATAATGGTAAAATTATTTTTTTATATTTGATTTTTTACACGTTTTTTTAATTCCCATAATTTTAGGATTTTTTATTTATTTATTTATTATTTTTTTAACATTGTGTGCATATGTGTTTTGCATTATGTGATAATTGTATTTTCCGTTTATGCATATATGTTTTGTATTTGCACATGTATTTATAAAAAAAATAGAGTAAACTACACCGTTCATCCTTGTGGTTTGCGTTGACCGACGAGTTTCGTCCTTTGACCGAAAAAATGGCACCGTTCTCCTTAAATGTGAAACGTTATCTACCGTTAGTCCCTCCTTCTAACGACTCTCACTAACTGTCGTTAAGTATAAACACGTGATACCCATGTGAGGGTATATCAGTCCTTTTACATTTACGACTTACCACTAGCATTTAAAACTCATCTCATTCAATCTTCCCTTTCTTTTTTCTTTTCTGCTTCCCTCTCATCCTTCCCTTTCTAGAAAATCCCACACTTAAAACTAGTTTTATGTTCACAATCTCTACTATCTTAAATGGAAAAAGGGTCAAAGGTAAATGTGAAAAGTTGAAAATTGAATATTGAAAGTCAAGTTTTTTCATACACGGCTGAAACTAATTATGGTAACACAGCTGTTAAACTTATTAACCGTGTGCAACACAAATAGCACATTCACAACTAAAAAATTATACACACAAAAACTCTCATCTCTTCCATCCCACCAGGGATCTCACCACCACTCGATCTCATCCCATTGCTTGTCTCTCTGTGGAACAAGACCAACATGCTCACCACGGGACCTCATCTACTACAAGTTTTGAGGTTTTTTTCTTCTTTTTTTCCGTTTTTGATAAATCTATTCCTATTTATCATTTTTGAAGATCTTTTCTAGAGATCTATATATATCTTTTATTGATCTATATTTTGTGACCACTTCTATAGTTGTTATCAGTCACTATTGCCCGAATCTTTCCCGTAGTTGCGGGCTATCGTCGCCGATGATGCCACCGGAATTCTTTGTTATTCGAAATTCGATGGTTTCTTTTTAAGTTTGTTTATAAATTCTGTTATAATGTTTATGTAAAGATTAGTGTGTATATTGTTTGTGTATATTCGATGATAAATTTATATCGTTTTTTAATTGTGATTATTCGGGCTTTTTTTGGATGTCTCGAGATCTATGCGTTTTGATACCAGATCTTTGATTTGAAAGATATTGGTACAAGCTCATTGTTTTATTTCAAACTTTATTTTTGTTTTGCTATACTAAGTTTAAAAAAATATATTGGTACAATTAAAGGCGCTGGTTCAAGTTGATTTTAAAGTAAAACAAGATCATATTTTTTATTTCTTGACTTTTTTAATTCATTCTCTTTTGGATATTATCTTCATCTGTTTTTGAACATAATGCATCGACAAATAAAGGATGTTCATCAATGACTTGTGTCACATTAATATTTGATATTAGAATTATTGACATTATTTTTAAAATATTACTGTAGCCCTTTTATACTTAAAAAATGTATTTATTTGACGTTTTGTTGTACAATTTTTACAATACTTTTTAAATAAGTTTTGGAATTGTAAAAAAATGTAATTTAAATGTGGATTATGTTATTGGTATATTTGATTTACGAAAATTACATATGTTTTGTATCTTCTACCCTCTTTGATCCATTATTTGCAATATTACACTGTTTTTTCTATTAGTTTATGTATCGTACTTTTTGTCAGTTTAATACTTTGACTTATTAAATTTTATATTTTTTGTTCCGCATTTTTCGTTTCACGGTTTTATAATATGCAGGGTATTTTTTGTTCCGCACTTTTCGACGCAACTGTATTTTATAGAATTTTACAGAAATTTAGCCATCGTCATTGCTATGTGTGTACATAAACAAACAATTCTTGTGTCTAAACCTCACACACGGATACGCAAATTAAATTTAACAATAAACACACTAAAAGATCGAAGCAATCGGATTTTATCAAAACTATACAACGCTGCCGCTAGCTCCAACGCTACAAATAAAGATAGTTATATGTTCTTTGATAAATGTTACTCCCTCCGTCCCAAAATTATTGTCCCCATTTGACTTTTTTGGTCTTTCTTTTACAACTTTGACCTTAAGTATTTTTGTTTGTGTTATATAATACTTGATGAAAAGTATATGAATGGATTGGGTTTTGATTGTATTTTCATTCGTATAATTTTCATCTCCTAATGTATAACACAAACAAAAATATTTAAGGTCAAAGTTGAAAAATAAAGACCGAAAAAGTCAAATGGGATAATTTTGGGACGGACGTAGTAAGTATTTTTTCTTAAGTTCAATTATCGCATTTTACAACCGTTTGCAATTACATTTTTATCTTTTCACGTTCTATTTTGAATGGTATACAAAACACTTACCACAGAGTTAATTGTCTGCCAGAATCAGCTTGCCGCCCAGTAGCGCATTCTGCCTAGTATAAATTCAATTTATTTAGAGTTACATCTCCTCCTCACCTTTTCATCTCTCTTAAAAATAGAAAATACACTCACAAACACCCAAACATTAATCGGAAGATAAATGGAGAATAAAGGCTATATCGTGAGTTTTGAACGTTTGATGTTTTCTGATTACATAAAACACCCGAGCAAGCAGATTCGAATGTGGTACGGTTAGAATGAAGTTACTGTGTGTGTTTTTTGATTAAGTATGGATGAGTAAATTTTGGAACAAGATTATGGCTACATAGTAGCTTAGGATTATCATATATATTATTTTATGTGTTTATAATTTCTTTATGAGCATATGATACTTTTTAATTTTTGTTTAAAATTTCTTTATAAAGTTTTTTTTCAATTGACTTTAGTGGGTTGTTCTTGATTAAGATTTTTTTTCCTTTTGGTATCGAAAAGTGAAATACAGATTTGACACCGTGAATATTGGATCTTGAAATAATGAAGATTTAGTGTTGTATTGATTTTTTTAAAGATGCTGGGGCAAGAATGTGATGATTGTGGTGATGAATAATGATTTTTTTGTTGATGAATAATGATGACTATGGTTGTGTAAAAATGAGGAAGAAGAAAGAACCAGGGAAAAAGAGATGAGGAAGAAAGAAGATTTTTTGTTTGTGGTTAAGTAGGGATAAAGACAAGAAAAAAACATGACTAAAAAAAGACTATTGTACCCTTGAGTGGGTTGACTTAACAGGCGTTAATGATGCCCGTTAAAGAGAAGGACCAACGGTAGATAACGTTTCGCATTTAAGGACGAGCGGTGCATATTTTTCGGTCAAAGGACGAAACTCGTCGGTCAACGCAAACCACAATGACGAACGGTGTAGTTTACTCTAAAAATATTACATAAGTATGTATACAAACAATAAAATTTAATTAATACACTTATGCAATTTTATAGAAACAACAAAACTTTATTAAAAAATATTACGTAAATATGTTTTATTACAAATATATGAAGCACGCACATGTGCATAATACAATGTCTTTAATAGTTAGTTCATCTTTTAGGCGTGCGCATGTACTCCTTGTCTTGTTCAAAAACTCATGAAATCTACACATGTGTTTTTCATCCTTGTGCATATGTGTTTTTCCTCAATGGCTACTCTCGATTTCTTTGTATGCATATGTGCAGTTGAGTTCGTCCCATATGCCCTTATATATACGTATGTGCATTCTACATATTGCTCATTATACTCGAACCTGTAATCACAAACAGATAATAAAGGAATCATTTAATTATAACAACTAACAAAACATATATACACAATCATTTCATAACAACTAAAATTAAACAAAAGAAACAAGTTCATGAAACTGTAAAAACACATATGCACACTCAAAAACACATATGCACACTGAGACGATAAGAGTAATAAAATGTAAGATTTGAACCGTTGCCTATTCCACCATTCGTAAACCAAAAAAACTCATGATACCAAACCAAAAGAAGGGAGCTAACATGAGCAATAATGATTTGTCCTTTGAAGCGTGCACATGTGCATAACATTACAATTTTGTGGGTTGAATGTCAATTTAATATCGATTGGACTATATTTAAAAAGAAAGGAGCTAACATGAGCAATAACGATCTATCATTTGACTTCTCTAGGAGTTTTGATGGTAGGGGTCTTGCGAAATTGTTTCCTGTTAAGTTACTATAAGAAGGCCACGTAAGACCATTATATAGAAATACCATATATAAAAAGAAGGGAGCTAACATGAGCAATAACGATCTATCCTTTGACTTCTCTAGGAGTTACTTTAACCTTATATCTAAACAACTATGTAACTTACAGCATTTCCAAAAAACTAAAAGATGCAAGAAACTTCGGCACATTTCCGGTTAAGTTATTGTAGGACAGATCTCTGAAATCATTAACAAATACATAAATCCAATAATCTAATGTGGAACTTACAATGATTGTATCATTGTGAGATTAGTGATAAGAATTTAAAAGGTACACTTTTGAGGGGTCATTTAAGCCCTTAATCGACCACTTTTATATTCGTTACTGCTTAATTTTGTTCCTTTTCACATTTTAGGTCTCTTGAAGGCAAAATGCTGGAATGACACTTATTTGGATGAAAAGGCGTGAATATGTGAAGAAAATGGTTAAAGTCAAGATCAAGACGCTCAGTCATTGGAAGTGCACCGACGTCACACGATAAAGGGCGGCGCCGTCCTCTAATGCGACGGCTCGGAGGTGAAATTGCTATTTTGTACCGACGTCGAGACTTTAAAGTAGGCGTCACAACTCGGAGGCCTAGATCCGATTCGACGGCCGAAGATGAAGCCGACAACGTCACAACCACAACGTGACGCGTCACAAAGTTGACTTGGTCACGACGAAACCCTAATGGCGGCGATCCGGCGTCACAATTAAAGAGTGACGCCGTCTATATATATAATTAGAATTTTCAGACTTTTAGAGAAGTAGAATTGTGGAGTAAAAACCCTAAACGATTTTGTTTTGTCGTGGGCAGTATCTTAGGGTTCTCATACCTTATTTTACATCAGGATAAGTAATCTACTTCATTGATTTCATTATGTCTTCGATTGTATGTGTGTATGCTTGCATGTTTACCATGTCCGGCTAATTTACTTTTGTGTTTGCTTAGATCTATGAAGCCTAATTTTTGAATATTAATTTGTTGTCTTTTATCTTAATTGTAATTGGCTTAGGATTGCAATAGGACATCGTTATGTTTTTAATGCTTGAGTAATCTTTGTGAACATTAGTTTATAATCGCCTAAAGTTATTGTAGGCTAAAAATCCAAATATAACCTTAGAGTTAGTTTATGAATCCTGGAGATTTTGTAGGCAATAACCTTAAAGTATCCTCAAAGAGTTAGGGAAAAAAAGCATACCCTACGACCTTAGGATACAAAACGCTTTAAGAATAAGGACGTGACAATTCAACCATCAATAAAAGATAACTAGGGAGTAATAGCATCTAGGTAGACACATTTTTAATCATCATACGAGCACACATCAATAGACATAGAGTGCCCCTTAGCTTAGTTAATTAGAATAGATAATAGTAGAATAATCGGTAGAAGTACCACCCTCCCCCAAATCCAATACCCGAGATCGTACTTTCAATTTTCTAAAAAATATAAAAAAGATAAAAAATAATCTTCCTCAACCCCAACTTTAGCGTAGTAATTTCTCACTAGCATTCCTATTCCCCTAGAGAACGATATGAATCCCGAGGCTTACCCTAATACTACACTACAACGATTAGGTTTACTACCTAGGTGGTTGAAAAACTTGCTCGAAGAAAAGGAAATTTCCTTTGACCCCGAACGCGTGTTGTCGCAGCGTATCAATTTTAGGCGCATTGCGGAATAGAATAGCTAGTTAAATTTCCACCTCGTTTAGGTTCCCTTGCTTGATTCCTATCAAGTAAGCATTTTTCTCATTTTTAGCTTCCTCGTAGTCTATCCCCCTTCTTCGTGAATTTTTTCGTAATCCCATCACTTTTCATCATGGAAAGTGATAACCCGCCACCAAACCAGCCATTTCCCCCCGCCAATTCCCTTAGACAACTTAGGACGCGTAGTTCCACCAAAACCCTTATTGAACCCTTTGCTGAACCCGAAAGGGAGATGTATAAGCGAAGAAGAGCTCTCCATGAGTCGGAACCTCTAGGCACCACCATCGATTTTGATGAATCCGTGGCGACGAAGAGTCCACATTCCCCAAGTCTCCACGAAACCATCAACATTGACAATCGAGCCAACATAGCGAGGAAATCCTGCTATTCTGTCAATGTACCCATCAATAAACCAAAGGCAAAAGTCCTTAGGAGTACTCTTCTCCTCCGCATCTGGATTTACCAGCGCCATTGTCTACCCTACGAGCAGGTCAATGAGGTGTTGCATGCCACCGACATCCGGCTTATCGAATGCATGTCAATTTCACGGATCCCACAAAAAACCCAATTCATCACATCAAACAATATTATCTATCTTGACGGAGCATCCAAGGAGACATCTAGGCTCCGGTTTTCCCATTTTCTTCAAGGAAGGCCAAAGAGTGGCTCGATAAGCTAGCTCAAGGTCCTTCTTCACTGGGAACAACTCACTACCAAATTTAACAAAAGTTCTTTCCTCCTAGGAGAACTACATCCATCGAGGCGAAATCCTTCACTTCCATCAAGCGGATGGAGAATCTATCATTAACTCCTTGACTCGTTACAAAGATCTCGTTCAACAAGCCCCACGCCATGGTATCAACCTTTGGTTGCTTGTTCAAATCTTTACGACAATGTCTCCATAATGATCAAAAGGATTGACTTCTCATTGGCCGGAAAATTTCCAATCTCGGTGCGGAAGAAGGATGGGACCGCATTGAGGAGTATGTCCAGACCAAGACAATACTTGGAGCAGCCAGTAGCTGTAATGAGTATCTCTTCTACCTCGAATAATAGCCCATTATCTCGATGATCGGATAAATAGGGCGCAAGAAAATATTGCATACCTCATGAAGTCACAAGAACCTAAGAGGTTGTTTAACCCATACCTTATATGCGACATTTGTGGAGGATCACACGAGTGCGATGAGTGTGATGATAACACACGCCAAGTGCACGCCTTCCTTTCCAGCCATGACATTTATTATGACCCTTCCTGTCACAATTCTCAATTTCCGGTCATTTTTCAAATTTACTATTCATCTCGGGAATTTACTATTCATCGGTTACAATTCATCATATTACTATTCATCGTTTTTTAAGTCGAGTTGATATTTTGAGAAGTTATTTCAAAATTTTACTATTCACAAAACACTATTCATCCCCGGAGAAAAATTTATATTTACGACCATTATCTGCATATTAGTTCATGCATGGGTTTGCATAGTTCATTAACGTACATTTTCCTATTAAATAAACGCTATCGCATAATCATTTATTTTGAATAATTGATCCGACACTTCCAAAATTGTTCTAATATATTTTTATACTCATATTAAGATTATAAAAATAATATTATTAGTTACCGTGTTCTAAATTTATTTTGTATATAAATAGTTATATTTATATAATTACGACGGTTTTAAGTAAATACTACACGATAATTATTATTTCACTCAATTTTGTAAGAAATGTATTTTTATAATTTTTATGACTTCAATATATTTTATTTTGATCCGTTAAAATTTATTTTAGCTAACGCTACCTAAATGCTTAAATATGTACACAAGTTACCAATTATCCTTAAACAACTACACCTTTACATCTATACATATATGTACTTAAGTATTCAAAATACACAAGTCTTTTATTTTTCATATGTATGTCGTCGACACAAGGGTGACTCACATACTTTTGGTACAAATATCTCATGTACACTTATATTACTTATGTTTAATATATTAAACAAACTACACATACACAAGATTATATCAAAGTGTAAGTAAACAAAATACTCTCTCCATCCTCTCCATTAGAACCGCCATAAGGAGACCAAGACAAGGAGTTCATAAAATTTTCAAGTCAAGTTATTTACACAACACTAGCATACTCTTAATCAAGGTTTTGAGATAAAAACCTAGGGTATTAGGATAAACCCTTGTTCTTTAAACCTCATCAATTAACTAGTAAGCATTTCATGATCATTTTATTTTTCATATTCATACTTTGGTCATTTTATCATGCTTGAGGAAAACATGCAAGTTATATGATTATCTATACCACTTTATTTGTTTTTAAGTGCTATTAATGAATATATATCATCCTATAATTATCCCTTGTAACATATCATTTTTGATGATGTCTAGGAACCCATGACACCCTAAGAAGGTGTATGGTAGGTTTAGAATAGCTTTGGCGTTGGTTTGAAGTGATTAGAATAAGTATTACGCGAGAAAAATCCATTTCGACAACTTATAAATAGTGGTCTGATCATATTTGTGAAATCTGGAAATTTCGACAGTTTGTAAAATATTTTGGGCTAGATATTCAGAAAATATACTTTAAAACGAAAACGTGGCCGCTTGAACGGGTTAAAACGGAGTTATAACGAAGAAGTTATGCTATTTTCAAGTTTAACGACGAAAACTATTTTTCGGAAAATTCAGCATGTTGTCCAAACTTTTACGAGTTAAAAATGAGTCTTAAGCGTTATTAAATGAGTCGATTTATCAAAAATATATTAGTATACTTTAACACGAATCTAAGGGCATATAAAGCGTGAAAACGGACTTGTAACGATTAAATTACAGCGTTTAAACAAGGTTGTCGTAACTATTTCATATAAGCATAACTAATATATTTTCTAATAGCCAAAAATTACGGCAAATGACCATGTTGAGGGTCGTTTTAACATCGATGGAGTACTTTTTATAAAATGATGTCTTCTAGTAAAAGTAAGATCGCCTAGCCTATTTTCCAAAATGTCCAACCCTTCGTCAAACGGAGTTGTAACGAATAAAATGCGGTCACTCAAACTTTGCCGAAAGTTACCCTTAAACAATATTTTAGATACAAGTACCCTACTTTACCTATGTTTTCTCCATGATCGAGACCTCTATGAAGAAAATTTAAAAGCTAAGACTTTTAGATAATGCTACAAGCTTTCCAAAACTATTGAGTTTGTTTCCTAACACTCAATATTCACTATTTTACGACTAGCTTTTCAATGTCATTTAGCCATTTTCATGAATTGTCAAATTGTATTGTTATGCGACGAAAAGCTATAATTTCTTGATAAATCACTAAACGACTATCGTAGGATGTTGTTTCAACGTAAATACTTGTAAAGTATTTTATAACATGACGAGATGTCATAAACATATATTTTGACGATAAACTTTATTTTCAAAAATGTACAAGTGGTATGGATATCATGTGAATTTGCATGCACGACATTGTTTCATGACTTATATTAGATCATATCATTCATCATAGGTCGCGGTTAGAGAGTTGCGTCTCATTTCGTGCATCCACTTTGTCATCATAACTATTGCAACAGTGAGTTCGTAGCCCACTTTTACTCGTTTAATTGTTTTATAAACTCTTTGGGGAGATACATGCTCAACTACTTGCTTTTACTTTACACTTATATGATCTTAAATATCTTTTGTTTCACTCTATGTGCGTAAGTAGATTATGCCCGAACTAAATTGATCACTATGTTATGAACGCTATTATTTGAATCACTTTCCTTGATTTTGAACCCTTCGACATGTATATTTGAGCTCTTTTAAATTGATTCGGACCCTTTAACATATAAGTGAACACTTTGGACTTGATTTGAACTTTTTGACATATAGTTGAACTCTTTTAACTTGTAAAGGACCCTTTTGATATATTTTGAACTTGTTTGACTCGATTCAGAACCCTTTGACTATTTTGAACCTTTTGATATGTTTGAGCTCTTTGACTGTGTTGAACTTTTGAACTCGACTTAAACTCTTGAACTTAATTACGAACTTTTAATGGAACACTTGAACTTAATTATGAACTTTTGAACGGAACCTTTGAACTTAAATACTGAACTTATGACTTGTTTGAACTTATTGAACCGGACGTGTTATGACCTTGACCTAAAGTCTCCTTGTTCGAGCATCACTATAAAGTCTCCCATGTTCGAGCATCACTATAAAGTCTCCCATGTTCGAGCATCACTATAAAGTCTCCTTTGTTCGAAGTGTTCACTATAATTCTCGCCTTGTCGGTGGAGTGTTCACAATAATTCTCGCCTTGTCGGTGGAGTGTTCTCAGTGTTCTCATAATTCTCGCCTTAATGGTGGAGTGTTCTCAATAATTCTCGCCTAGGTGGTCGAGTGACAAAGGAGTCTCCCTTGTTGGAGCAAAGCAAAGACTCCCATGTTCGGAGCATCCCTGAATTATTATATACGTGGTGCTATACTATGAACTATTATGACAACGTATACTTGACTATTAGACATACTATTTTTGGCGGTGGGTTGTGAACACACGTGTTGCAAGTTTTGTATGGGCGAACTTGGGCCGAGTGGATTTACAATGCCTTTGCTTTGTGAACTCATTTGACCACGTGTGCTTGAACATAAACTAGACATATTTTGGCGGTGGGTTGTGAACACACAGTTGCAAGTTTTGTATGGGCGAACTTGGGCCGAGTGGATTTACAATGCCTTTGCTTTGTGGACTATTCTAAATGACCAAAACTTTGCCTTTGTTGCATGAACGCTCTTTAAAAGCTTTACTTGCTAACCAAACTCTATGAACTCACTCAACCATTGTGTTGACACTTTTAGCATGTTTTATCTCGGTATCTAAGGCATTCACTTCATGGCATGCATGTGGACTTATCATAGAGTCGCGGTGTCGACGCTGCCTCACCTATATTTTATGCACTTAACTATCGTTTGATTGTAACAAACTTATTTTGGTACCTTGAAATCTATTGGGACCTATGTTTTGTAAACTCGATTATTTTACCTAATCAAACGATATTTTCAAAACGACACTTTAGGTCGCTCGATATAATCGTAACTTTGATGCTATGACGGTCCTCCCAAGGTATTCCATTCCGCTCAAAATGAGTAATTTGGGGTGTGACATGATTGGTATCGAGCATCGGTTATAGAGAACTAGGTTGCATCATTGACCCTAGACTATAACTACATCATCATTGCATCTCATCATATCATTATAAGTGCATACTCATTATACATGCGGCTTATGACTCAACACCCAACATCATATGAGTCGATTAGTCCAAGCATTGCATAATTACTCTAAATTATACATAGCCTCGATCACCTATGTCTAATTCGGGAAGAATCATGCAATGAAGGGAGTAGTAGTCTCATATGTGTAAGCAATTCCATAATCGAGCCAAATTTTCAAAAGATTTTCTTCAAACAACTTGTTTCCAGTTTGATCTGAGTGACAGTTCTTGTTTGATGAGTTGCAAAGATCAAGCTAGAATCAAGTTGTTACTCAAACCGATTTAGCCTAATCTCATGACAGTTCTTGTTTGATGAGTTGTGAGATTAAGTGAAAATCGGTTACCTAAAAGTCTTTTGAGGGTTTTGCTCGAGAATGGGAAAGTTTGCCTCCTCAAACCTAACCATAAGAGAGCATGTATTTAGAATGGGATATGGTCACGATAGTATGAGAACGTACCTAGTTGGACGAGGAACCCATATGCATAAGCATTGACATAATCATTTAGACCATACCCGAGCATAAACTTTTAGAACCCTTGTCGAGGTTCGGACTATAGTTATCATTAATTGAATCACGAGGACGTGATTCCTCTAACCGGGGAAGAATGTCACAATTCTCAATTTCCGGTCATTTTTCAAATTTACTATTCATCTCGGGAATTTACTATTCATCGGTTACTATTCATCATATTACTATTCATCGTTTTTGAAGTCGAGTTGATATTTTGAGAAGTTATTTCAAAATTTTACTATTCACAAAACACTATTCATCCCCGGAGAAAAATTTATATTTACGACCATTATCTGCATATTAGTTCATGCATGGGTTTGCATAGTTCATTAACGTACATTTTCCTATTAAATAAACGCTATCGCATAATCATTTATTTTGAATAATTGATCCGACACTTCCAAAATTATCCAGATATATTTTTATACTCATATTAAGATTATAAAATAATATTATTAGTTTACCGGTGTTCTAAATTTATTTTGTATATAAATAGTTATATTTATATAATTACGACGGTTTTAAGTAAATACTACTCGATAATTATTATTTCACTCAATTTTTGTAAGAAATGTATTTTATAATTTTATGACTTCAATATATTTTATTTTGATCCGTTAAAATTTATTTCTAGCTAACGCTACCTAAATGCTTAAATATTACACAAGTTACCAATTATCCTTAAACAACTACACCTTTACTATTATACAATATGTACTTAAGTATTCAAAATACACAAGTCTTTTATTTTTCATATGTATGTCGACCACAACAGGTGACTCACATACTTTTGACTACAAATCTCTGTACACAAGGATATTACTTATGTTTAATATATTAAACAAACTAACATACATGCCTTATATCAAAGTGTGAAGTAAACAAAATACTCTCTCCATCCTCTCCATTAGAACCGGCCATAAGGAGAAAGAAGACAAGGAGTTCATAAAATTTTCAAGTCAAGTTATTTACATTAACACTAGCATACTCTTAATCAAGGTTTTGAGATAAAACCTAGGGTATTAGGATAAACCTTGTTCTTTAAACCTCATCAATTAACTAGTAAGCATTTCATGATCATTTTATTTTTCATATTCATACTTTGGTCATTTTATCATGCTTGAGGAAAACATGCAAGTTATATGATTATCTATACCACTTTATTTGTTTTTAAGTGCTATTAATGAATATATATCATCCTATAATTATCCATTGTAACATATCATTTTTGATGATGTCTAGGAACCCATGACACCCTAAGAAGGTGTATGGTAGGTTTAGAATAGCTTTGGCGTTGGTTTGAAGTGATTAGAATAAGTTTTACGCTAGAAAATCCATTTCGACAACTAATAAATAGTGGTCTGATCTTATTTGTGAAATCTGGAAATTTCGACAGTTTGTAAAATATTTTGGGCTAGATATTCAGAAAATATACTTTAAAACGAAAACGTGGCCGCTTGAACGGGTTAAAACGGAGTTATAACGAAGAAGTTATGCTATTTTCAAGTTTAACGACGAAAACTATTTTTCCGGAAAATTCAGCATGTTGTCCAAATTTTTACGAGTTAAAAATGAGTCTTAAACGTTATTAAATGAGTCGATTTATCAAGAATATATTAGTATACTTTAACACGAATCTAAGGGCATATAAAACGTAGAAAACGGACTTGTAACGATTAAATTACACGCGTTTAAACAAGGTTGTCGTAACTATTTCATATAAGCATAACTAATATATTTTCTAATAGCCAAAAATTACGGCCGCGAATGACCATGTTGAGGGTCGTTTTTAACATCGATGGAGTACTTTTTATAAAATGATGTCTTCTAGTAAAAGTAAGATCGCCTAGCCTATTTTCCAAAATGTCCAACCGTTCGTCAAACGGAGTTGTAACGAATAAAATGCGGTCACTCAAACTTTGCCGAAAGTTACCCTTAAACAATATTTTAGTACAAGTACCTACTTTACCTATGTTTTCTCCATGATCGAGACCTCTATGAAGAAAATTTAAAAGCTAAGACTTTTAGATAATGCTACAAGCTTTCCAAAACCGTTGAGTTTGTTTCTAACACTCAATATTCACTATTTTACGACTAGCTTTTCAAGGTCATTTAGCCACTTTCATGAATTGTCAAATTGTATTGTTATGCGACGAAAAGCTATAATTTCTTGATAAATCACTAAATGACTATCGTGGGATGTTGTTTCAACGTAAATACTTGTAAAGTATTTTATAACATGACGAGATGTCATAAACATATATTTTGACGATAAACTTTATTTTCAAAATGTACAAGTGGTATGGATATCATATGAATTTGCATGCACGACATTGTTTCATGACTTATATTAGATCATATCATTCATCATAGGTCGCGGTTAGAGAGTTGCGTCTCATTTCGTGCATCCACTTTGTCATCATAACTATTGCAACAGTGAGTTCGTAGCCCACTTTTACTCGTTTAATTGTTTTATAAACTCTTTGGGGAGATACATGCTCAACTACTTGCTTTTACTTTACACTTATATGATCTTAAATATCTTTTGTTTCACTCTATGTGCGTAAAGTAGATTATGCCCGAACTAAATTGATCACTATGTTATGAACGCTATTATTTGAATCACTTTCCTTGATTTTGAACCCTTCGACATGTATATTTGAGCTCTTTAAAATTGATTCGGACCCTTTAACATATAAGTGAACACTTTGGACTTGATTTGAACTTTTGACATATAGTTGAACTCTTTTAACTTGTAAAGGACCCTTTTGATATATTTTGAACTTGTTTGACTCGATTCGAACCCTTTGACTATTTTGAACCTTTTGATATGTTTGAGCTCTTTGATATGTTGAACTTTTGAACTCGACTTAAACTCTTGAACTTAATTACGAACTTTTAATGGAACATTTGAACTTAATTATGAACTTTTGAACGGAACCTTTGAACTTAAATACGAACTTATGACTTGTTTGAACTTATTGAACCGTACGTGCTATGACCTTGACCTAAAGTCTCCCATGTTCGGAGCATCACTATAAAGTCTCCTTTGTTCGGAGCATCACTATAAAGTCTCCCTTGTTCGGAGCATCACTATAATTCTCGCCTTGTCGGTGGAGTGTTCACAATAATTCTCGCCTTGCCGGTGGAGTGTTCTCAATAATTCTCGCCTTAATGGTGGAGTGTTCTCAATAATTCTCGCCTTAATGGTGGAGTGTTCTCAATAATTCTCGCCTAGGTGGTCGAGTGACAAAGGAGTCTCCCTTGTTGGAGCAGTGCAAAGTCTCCCATGTTCGGAGCATCCCTGAATTATTATATACGTGGTGCTATACTATGAACTATTATGACATCGTACACTTGACTATTAGACATATTTTGGCAGTGGGTTGTGAACACACAGGTTGCAAGTTTTGTATGGGCGGAACTTGGGCCGAGTGGATTTACAATGCCTTTGCTTTGTGAACTCATTTGACCACGTGTGCTTGAACATAAACTAGACATATTTTGGCATGGGTTGTGAACACACAGGTTGCAAGTTTTGTATGGGCGAACTTGGGCCGAGTGGATTTACAATGCCTTTGCTTTGTGGACTATTCTAAATGACCAAAAACTTTGCCTTTGTTGCATGAACGCTCTTTAAAAGCTTTACTTGCTAACCAAACTCTATGAACTCACTCAACCATTGTGTTGACACTTTTAGCATGTTTTATCTCAGGTATCTAAGGCATTCACTTCATGGCATGCATGTGGACTTATCATAGAGTCGCGGTGTCGACGCGTCTCACCTATATTTTATGCACTTAACTATCGTTTGATTGTAACAAACTTATTTTGGTACCTTGGAAATCTATTGGGACCTATGTTTTGTAAACTCTGATTATTTTACCTAATCAAACGATATTTTCAAAACAACACTTTAGGTCGCTTCGATATAACTGTAACTTTGATGCTATGACGATCCTCCCAAGGTATTCCATTCCATTGCAAAACATGTAATTTGGGGTGTGACAAACTCATATGCATGAGCATTGACATGATCATTTAGACTATTAAGAGCATGAACTTTAGAACACTTGTCGAGGTTCGGACCATAGTATCAATAATTGAATTACGAGGACGTGATTCCTCTAACCGGGGAAGAATGTCACAATTCTCAATTTCCGGTCATTTCTCAAATTTTCTATTCATCATTTTTCGTAAACTTGGTTTACGAGTATCAAATTCGCGTAACCTTATGGTTTAGCTGCGTATTCATGAAAAACCATCGAGGACATTTCATATAGACTAGATTTAGTTTGCATATCATTAGTAACATCATCGTCATGTTAGTTCATGCACGGATTTGCATTTTTCATTAAACGTTTATTTTCCTATTAAATAAACGCTATGGCATAATCAATTATTTTGAAATTTATTCGACACTTCCAAAAATAATCTTAATATATTTTTGTACTCATTTTAAGACTATAAAAATTATATTATTAGTTTACCCGATGTTTTAAATTTATTTTGTATATAAATTGTTATATATAAATATTTACGACGGTTTTCGTAAATTCAACTCGATAATTATTTATTCACTCAATACTTGCGAGAAATATATTTTTATAATTTTTATGACTTCAATGTATTTTATTTTGTTTCGTTAAAATCGATTTCTAGCTAACTCTATACCTAATAACTTTATATCCTAAATAAATTACACATAATATCTACTAATACACATGTTTCATTACAAAATAAATACAAGAATCTTGCTTTCTATCCATATTGCCGTCCCCCTTGTCATAGGAGATGACAATTTTACTTTGACAACCTAAATGACTATTCTACCCTCTTGGTTAGATATTTTATAACACTTGTATTTAGTTTTCAAAAGAAAACATAGATCATATAATTTTGATGTGAAGAAAACTATCAAACATTCTCTACACCACCCTTGTGGTTCGCCAACATTTAAAGAAGAAGAAGAACATGATTTTTTCAAGATCAAGAGCTTATATGTACACTAGATTACTTTTTTAAGGTTTTGCAATAAAAACCTAGGAGTAATTAGGAAACCTTGTTCCATAAACCTCATCATCATACTAGTAAGCATTTCATGATCATTTTCATCTTTCATATTCATATTATGGTCATTTTATCATGCTTGAGAAAAACATGCAAGTTATATGGTTGTCTATACCACTTTTAGTGTTTTTATTTCTTATTATGAATTATAATAATCCTATATATAATCCCTTGAAACATATTAGTTTTGATGATGTCTAGGAACCCATGACACCCTAAGAAGGTGTATGGTAGGTTTAGAATAGCTTCGGCGTTGGTTTGAATTGGTTAGAATAGGTTTCTTGAGAAAAACTCATTTCGACAACTTTATTTAGAGGTCTGATCATATTTTTAAGTTATGGAATTCTCGACATTGTAAAATATTTGGGCTAGATATTTGGAAAATATACTTTAAAACGAAACAATGGCGCTTGAACGGGTTAAAACAGAGTTATAACGAAGAAGTTATGCTATTTTTAAGTTTAACGACGAAAACTATTTTCCGGAAAATTCAAGATGTTGTCCAGATTTTTACGGGTCAAAAATGAGTCTCAAGCGTTATCTAAATGGGTCGATTTATCAAAATATATTAGTATATGTTAATACTGAAACCGTGGATATAAAGAACGAGAAAACGGACTTATAACGACTAAGTTATTCACATTTTAAACAAGTTGTCGTAACTTTTATTACAAGTATAACTAATATATTTTCTAATAGCCAAAATTTACTGACGCGAATGACCATGTTGAGGGTCGTTTTAACATCGATGGAATACTTTTATAAAGTGATGTTTTCTAGTAAAAGTAAGAACACCTAGCCTATTTTCCAAAACGTCCAACCGCTCACAAACGGTTGTAACGGTAAAATACGGTCACTTAAACTTTGCCAAAACCACCCTTAAACAATATTTTTGGTACAAGTACCCTACTTTATCTATGTTTTTCTCCATGATCGAGACCTCTATGATAAAAACTTAGAAGCTAAAACTTTGAGATAATGATACAAGCTTTCCAAAACCGTTGAGTTTGTTTCCTAACACTCGATGTGCACCAATTCTTAGCTTTTCAAGGCCGTTTAGTCACTTTCATGAATTGTCAAATTATATTATTTTGCGACGAAAACTATAATTTCTTAATAAATCACTAAATGATTATCGAGGATATCATTTCGACGTAAGTAATTGTAAAGTATTTTATAATATGGCGAGATGTCATAAACATATATTTCGACGATAAACCTTATTTTCAAAAATGCACAAGTGGTATGGATATCATATTAGTTGCATGCACGACATTCTTTCATGACTTATATTAGATCATATCATTCATAATAGGTCGCGGTTAAAGAGTTGTATCTCATTTCTGTGCATCCACTTTGTCATTGTAACTATTGCAATAGGTGAGTTCGTAGCCCCACTTTTACTCGTTTAATTGTTTTATAAACTCTTTGGGGGAGATACATGCTCAACTACTTGCTTTTACCTTGCACTTATATGAACTTAAATATCTTTTGTTTCACTCTATGTGCGCATAAGTAGATTATGCCCGAACTAAATTGATCACTATGTTATGAATGCTATTATTTGAATCACTTTCCTTGATTTTAAACCCTTCGACATGTATATTTGAGCTCTTTTAAATTGATTCGGACCCTTTAACATATAAGTGAACACTTTGGACTTGATTTGAACCTTTGACATATAGTCGAACTCTTTTAACTTGTAAAGGACCTTTTTGATATATTTTGAACTTGTTTGACTCGATACAGAACCCTTTGACTATTTTGAACCTTTTGATATGTTTGAGCTCTTTGACTGTGTTGAACTTTTGAACTCGACTTAAACTCTTGAACTTAATTACGAACTTTTGAATGGAACATTTGAACTTAATTATGAACTTTTGAATGGAACCCTTGAACTTAAATACTGAACTTATGACTTGTTTGAACTTATTGAACCGGACGTGTTATGACCTTGACCTAAAGTCTCCCATGTTCGGAGCATCACTATAAAGTCTCCCTTGTTCGGAGCATATTAAAGCCTCCCCGGTCCGGAGCAGAATGTCTCCCTATGGGAACGGAGCATTTTCAAAATAAGTCTCGCCTTATTGGTGGAGCGTTCTCAATAATTCTCGCCTTATCGGTGGAGTGTGCAAAGTCTCGCCTTATTGGTGGAGCATTCTCAATAATTCTCGCCTAGGTGGTCGAGTGACAAAGGAGTCTCCCTTGTTGGAGCAAAGGCAAAGTCTCCCATGTAACGAGCATCCTCGAATTATTATATGTGGTGTTATATTGTGAACTATTATGACATCGTACACTTGGCTATTAAACTATACATATTTTGGCAATGGGTTGTGAACACACAGGCTGCAAGTTTTGTATGGGCGGAACTTGGAACTGAGTGGATTTACAATGCCTTTGCTTTGTGAACTATTATGATAATGTGCACTTAACCATTAGACATATTTTGGCAGTGGGTTGTGAACACACATGTTGCAAGTTTTGTATGGGCGAAACTTGGAACTGAGTGGATTTGCAATGCCTTTGCTTTGTGGACTATTCTAAATGACCAAAAACTTTTCCTTTGCTGCTTGAACATTCTTTAAAGGCTTTACAATTCAACCAAACTCTATGAACTCATTCAACCATTGTGTTGACACTTTTAGCATGTTTTATCTCGGTATCTAAGGCATTCACTTGATGCCTGCATGTGGACTTATCATAGAGTCGCGATGTCGACGCTGCCTCACCTATATTTTATGCACTTAACTATCGCTTGATTGTAACAAACTCGCTTTTGATATATTGGAAATCTTTTGGGACCTAATGTTTGTAAACTCGATTATTTTAACCGAATCAAACGATATTTTCAAAACGACACTTTAGGTCGCTCGATATAACTCAGAACTTTGATGCTATGACAGTCCTCCCAAGGTATTCCATTCCACAGAAATGTGGTAATTGGGGTGTGTCCTTATTTCTCAAACTCGGATATTCAAGGTGAAACCAACCAGAATGAGTATCCAGTTAGCTGATCGATCAATCAAATATCCCATTGGAGTTTGTGAAAATGTTCTTGTAAGGGTAGGGGAGTTCAAATTTCCGGTTGATTTTGTGATTTTGGAAATGGAGGAAGATAACTCAGTCCCGATAATCCTTGGAAGACCATTCTTGGCTACAGCTCGTGCCATCATCGATGTTCATGATGGTAAACTCACTTTTCGAGTGGGATCTGAGAGCTTAAACTTCGACATCAAGGATTCTATGAGTCGTCCCTCCTCTTATGATCATCCTATTTATTTTTTTGAAGAAGTTGATGAGTTTGTTGATGATATAGATAGTTGTATTGATGAATATCTAGTAAACGAATTCATGAATGATGACAACAACATAATGTACGATGATGGAGAGACTGAGATGGTTGGAGTTGTTTCCTTTTACCTACGTAGGGAAGAAATTGAACCTCTTGAACTTCAAAAGCCGGAAAACAAGTTAAAACCATCGATCAAGGAACCTCCTACCTTAGAACTGAAAGATCTCCCGAGTCATTTAGAATATGCCTTCCTTCAAGGAGAGGATCAACTCCCTGTCATCATTACCTATCCACTGACCACTAAACAAAAATGGAAACTCTTAGAAGTTCTAAGAGAATACAAAGGAGTGATCGCATGGAGTGTTGCTGACATTAAAGGAATTGATTCTACTTTTTGCACTCATAAAATTCTTGTGGAGGAGGATTACAAACCCACCGTTCAGCCTCAGAGGAGGGTTAACCCTAATATCAAGGAGGTAGTAAAAAAGGAGATCGTCAAGCTTCGATGTCGGCCTAATCTACCCCATTTCGGACGACCCTTGGGTCACCCGATCCTAGTGGTTCCAAAAAGGAGGAATAACGGTTGTGAAGAATGAGAAGGGTGATTTAGTGCCGCAGAACGAGCACCTTTGGTTAGCGTGTCTGTATCGACTACGTGAAATTAAGTGATGCCACGGAAGATCGGTTTCCCTACCATTCATCGATCAAATGCTCGAAAGGTTAGCCGGGCATGAGTACTACTGTTTTCTTAACGGTTTCTCAGGATACTTCCAACTCCCCATTGCTCCTGAATATCAAGAAAAAACTACGTTTACATGCCCCTACGGGACTTTTGCTTATAAGCAAATGCCCTTCGGGTTATGCAATGCCCCCGCTACCTTTCAACGATGTGTGATGGCCATATTCCATGAATTGATTGAAGATAGCATGGAAGTCTTCATGGATGATTTCTCGGTATTTGGAAGTTCCTTCGACCTTTGTCTATCCAACCTTAGGAAGATGCTGAAACGGTGTGAAGAAACCAATTTAGTCTTGAATTGGGAAAAATGTCATTTCATGGTGAGAGAAGGAATTGTCTTGGGACATAAAGTCTCCGGAAATGGAATTGAGGTCGATAGGGCTAAAATTGAAGCAATATCTAAAATACCCTATCCTACTACCGTTAAGGTCATTCGAAGCTTTCTTGGTCATGCGGGCTTTTATAAAAGGTTTATTAAGGACTTCTCAAAAATTGCCCGGCCAATGACACAACTTCTAGTCAAGGACGCTGTAACGCCCCGACCCGCCAAGGGTAAAGGAATCACAAGTAATGGTGTCATATCAAAGCAAAACATAAATAACCAAAAGAAGTCTTAACATAAATGCGGAAATAATCCAAGTCAAAATGACTTCAATACATAGGTCCCAGCGGAAACATAATAAACTTCAACATAATATCCGAAATAAATAAGTCTTAAATCGCATCATAAGAAATCAAAGCTAAAATCTCTAAGGTAAGTCCACTCAAGCACTCATCCCAAAGCAACCCGCTTCAATGCTTAGATACACGCCGCGGAAGAAAAGAAAAGTCTTGGTGAGCTTCAAAGGCCCAGGTGAGCAGATATGAAAGCAAAAGCGAATACTAAACGATATCGAATATGAAATAAAGTGAATGAGCGATAGCAAAATCATAATCATTTTCAAAGTATAAATCGAATTTCAAATAAAGTTTATAGTTAACTACCACGAGCCGAAACATATATCGGATCATATTCATATTCACATAAGGCAACATTTCTCGTAAGGCAACATTTTGTGTAGGGAGACCTACCGAGTTATGAAGGACGTGCATGCACGCAGCATCAATCATCGATAACATATAACGAGATAACATATAATGGATCTAGGATGCATCCATACGCCCTTCCTACATATTCACAAATATGCTTCACCATCCGAGACGCGTAACATCACTTTCGCCTAGAGTCATATCGAGTGCATCAACGATACGGACATGGAATCCCCATGACTAGTTAAATATTTGGCTCGGTGTCAAACTATCTTAGGTCAAATCAGAATGTCATAACTGACACAGATCATATTTTATCAGAAGGTTATTTATATTTCCAAAATCAGAGTTTTCATATCATATAGTTCAAAATCAGATGTTTCATAATTCAGAAATCAGAGTTCAGATAAGCAATAGCTCAAACAAATCAGATTTTTGGGGTTCATAGCAAAGGCTTAGGAAAACCATAATAGAAAAGCTAACGAAAAGAAAACGTTGTAAGGAACCTTTACTGAAAAGGTCAGAATATTTGTACGATAAAACAAGTGTCTTAAAGTAAGACAGAATATCCGTACCTTATTCCAAAGCAAATGATCGAGCGAAAGACGGAAGGCAAAGGATTACTCCTCTTCTCGAACCTATAGACATTAACGGTCGTCCATGTTATTTATGATTCCATAATCGTCGAAATGATCTTTTAATATTTGGTGTTCATACTTAATGTATATTAATGATCTTCTTACTTTAGGGTTTTATTAAATGAGACTTAAGTATTTTATAATTAATGTTGTAGATTAGGGTTCGTTATGTCATTAATTAAAGTCTAGGGTTAAATGTGAGAATAGTTTATAAGTCATAACTCACACATGAAATAACGAATTACTATATTTAGCTCAAACCTAATCGACTCTCATTTATGTT
>CM040241.1:311722072-311922072 GCA_022545495.1 Chrysanthemum lavandulifolium | reverse complement strand
CTCTCATCAATGATCTGCAACCTCTCCCCTACATTCACATGTGTCCTTCTACATCCCCTGGGAGCCTGCTCCTCGGCCACCTCTTCAGCATCACCCCTAGCACCACTAGCTTCCCTTTCTTCTCTCCTCGGGGCAGTCCTAGCCAACTCAATAGCTCCATAAATTTCCTGGGTGCAGATCCCGAACTCGACTAGCGTAGATAGCCCTATCAAACTAGTCTCCCTACCTCGCGTCACCCTAGCTAAAGTTACATAGGTCATAAGATCAAAACTCCTAGCCAACCTCCCAATAAAGTGAGCCCCCTGTAAAGGACTCCTAGATGAAAACCCCTTAGCACCAACAGCCATAAACCTCGCCAAATAGAAAGGATCATCCATAGTCATCTTTTCTTTGGCGGAGTGTCTTGCTCGAATAGAGCAAGTAAGCAAGCGGTGCACCAGTCGACGAATGGGGCTTCTCACCATAAAGTAGGATGGTGGGCTCTTCGAATCATAACCATCCATGACAGCGATTTGGTTGAAATAAGCAGCAAGGTCTTGAGTCTCATCCCTTCTTCTCCAACAAGTGTTATAGAACCGTCTAAAAGCCTCAGTTTCCATTTCCTCCTCAGTATACAAACCCATCCTCATAGTAAACTGCTTAAGAGTCAAACTTCTCCAAACGCCCCCAAGCTGGAAAAACATTAACTCCGTGTCATCGTCACCAATATCAGTACGGAATTCCACACTAGCAAGGAATTCACGGACGTACTCCAGAATGACCGGCTCCGTGATCCTGAATAGCCTCAACCATGCACTACACGTAAACTCCCCAACATTACACGTGAACTTAATTTTGCAAAACTTCTGTTAATACAAATATCGTCATTAAACGTTATTTATATTTTTGATCTTTGCCTAAGTTTTGTTAACTACAAAAGTAAATTTAATTTATAAAAGCTTAAAGCTTGTCAAGTTTATTAGATATTAAAACAAGCTTTCTCAAACAATATATTCATCATTCAAGCATTTACATTTGTGATTAGTAACATCTCTATATGACTCTAATCATTATGTATGATAGTAGTTTGTAGAATGTGTTAGGTTCTTAAACCAAACACTACTTAAGCATTGCATATTTCTATAAATAGTAATACAACATTTGACATCATGTATTACATCATGGAAATCATTGGAAGATTCCATTAGATATTTTGTGAAGATTTGTACTCTTCATATCTTGCACAATCTCACTTAGATAGAGTTGACTTTAGGCAAGATTTGATATCTTGGTTTGTCGGACCGCGGTACCAAAATGGTACAGGCGGAACCCTTTAAGGGGTCCGCCGTCCGTGGACGCTCCTATCCAATTTGGCTATAAATAGCAATGACAAGCCAAGTAGTTTCTCATCCCTTTCTAACATACTCTCATACATATCTTCTCTCTAACCTTTCTAACTCAGTTTCATATCTTATTAGTGATCTCTTTGTAGCAAAGAAGATCAAGTCATATTCAAGCTTCAACGAAGTTGGAAGTCTTGTTTGTTTAGTGTTGTATGATCTAGTGTTGATCCATACTTCATTGTTGTATCAAACCATCATAATCTTGTGAGTGTGAGTGGTTAGTATTTTAGTCCTCAAAATACATTGTGTGTGGGAGTAGTTGTACCCTTGGAAAGAACTCGACATCTAGCTTAGTGTCGGAAATAGTGTGCGAAGTGTAAAGGTTTTCTCCGCGGTGAAAGGAGCTTGTTGACTAGTGAAGTTAAACTCGAGTGTGAGACTCGGGAGTGGAGTAGGGCAAGGAAAAGAGTCCTTGTAGGCCGAACCACTATAAACAACTTGTTGTGGTTTGATCATCTCTTTCCTTATATACTTATTACACATTGCTTGCATATTTCATTAACATACTCAAGATCAATATCAATTGATCTTTCAATAAGTTTCAAAACAAAGTTTTAATTGGTAAACTATTCAACCCCTTCTAGTTTTCTACAATTGGTACCGAGCCTCGTTGCTCAAGAATTTCTAAAATAACTTGTATTTTATAAACTTGAAACGATCCATGGATTCGAAAACTTTAAAGAAGGGCAATCTATGCAAAGACCACCACTCTTTGAAACCAATGAATTTATCTATTGGAAAACCGTTTTGAAACATATGTAAAATCAAAGATATAGATTTTTGGTTTATTATTGTTAAAGGAGATTTTAGTTCTACAACAAAGGATATTTCCGTTGATGAACAAAAGAAACTAGTTGCTAAAAATAATGAAGCTAAAATGATGCTTTATAATGCTTTACCTAGAAAAGAATATGAAAGAATTTTATGTGTGAAACCGCCAAAGATATTTGGGAATCTTTAATTGTTACACATCAAGGTAATTCACAAGTCAAGGATAACAAAATTGATCTTCTTGTTCAACAATATGAACAATTTGTTATCCCCGAAGATGAAACCATTGATTGTGGCTTTGCTCGTTTAACACTATCATTACATCACTTAAAGCACTTGATGAATCTTTTCGTAGTAAGAATTTTGTCGAAATTTCTTAGAGCACTTCATCCCAAATGGAGAGCTAAAGTGACCACTATTGAAGAATCAAAAGATCTCAATAATGTCACTAGGCGAGCTAATTGGCAACCTCAAAGTTCACGAAATGGTAATGGAGAAAGATTCGGAGATCATTAAAGGAAGAAAGGAGAAGATCAAATCCGTTGCTCTTAAAGCAAAGGCGGAATCAGCGATGATGGTGAATCTTGTTCGGTAGTGAAGATGAGGAGTATGCCATGGCCGTTAGAGATTTCAAAGTTCTTTAGAAGAAGAGGAAAGTTTGTAAGACAACCTCGAGAAGAAAAGAAGCCATTCCAAAAGATCGGGATGATAAGAAGAGTAAAGGTGAAAGAAAGTGTTTTAGATGTGGTGATGCAAGTCATCTCATAGGAGAATGTCCCAAGCCACCTAAAAGCAAAACTCAACGAGCTTTTGTAAGTGGTGCTTGGAGTGATAGTGAAGACGATGAAGAATCAAGCAAGGAAGAGATCGCTCTAATGGCACACGAGTCAAATGAGGTACTTTCCGACTCTTCTTATTCTTCTATAGATGATGACACCTTGCAAAAACAATATAATCAATTGTGTGAGCTAAGTCTAAAAATCATAACTAAAAATAAATTTCTAAAACCAAAAGGAGTTTTTGGAAAATGAGGTATATGAGTTAAAAGAAAAGCAAAACGACTTGAAAAAGGAAAAGCAAATGACGATGATTGTAAATCATGTCAAGAGCTTAATCTTGAAATAGAAAACTAAAGCTCACACAAGAAGTTCTAATAGAAAATAATTCTAAGTTTAAAAGGTTTAACAAAAACATCGCTCTAGCCGATGAAATAGTTAAAATCCATAAAACTCGAGGAGACATGAATGGGCTAGGTTTTAATGAAGTATTAATTCCAAAGAGTCAAAACAAAGCGGCGAAAAGGACGAACATTCTGTCAAAATTGTTGCGAAGCAAGACGGACCGACGGAACCAAAATAAGGGTTCCGTCAGTTCAGCAAAATGGTACATGGTACTTCATGACGAGAATGTTCGCAACACGGACCGTCTTGAATTTGTTAAAGTAACAAAGAAAACCAATGATAATATTAAACTAAAACCAGCCATTATATCGAGTAGGACTTGTTAAAATGAATTTAGATCAAAACTACTCAACAACGATATAAAACTTCTTTTGCCAAACGCCTTTCCTAAGAGCAACCACAACGTTCAACCTAACTACCAACACAACGGTTGGAATCAAAACTTTCTAGACCATATCAAACTCCAGATTACATGCCATGGAACTCTTACCCATCATTTCCATACATGAATCAAATAAATGGTATGTTTAACCCAAACGGACCCATGAGATATTGGGGACCAAATGTTTGAGTTATTTGCTTCTTAGGTATGCTTGAAAGTTGGATTGGAACCCGATGAATGGATAAAAGATAGTGGATGCTCACGACACATGACGGGCAACAAAGTCTCTTCTCATCATACCAAGAGTATGACGGAGGTAATGTCACTTTCGGTAGCAATCTCAAAAGCAAAATCATTGGCAAAGGTACGATTGCTCATAACTCTCTAACTATTGAAAATGTTGCTCATGTGGATAGGTTAGGATTTAATCTACTTAGTATTAGCCAACTATGTGATAAAAAGTATAAAGTACTATTTGATGAAAATGGTAGTAAAATACTAAAAGATGGTATCACCATAGCTAAAGGAGTAAGGAAAAATAACATATACGTCATGAAAATAGATAAAACATATAATGACAAACTTTGCTTAACAACATTAGACGATAGCTCATCTCTTTGGCATAGACGCTTAGGTCACGCTAATATGAGACTTATACAAAACCTATCTTCAAAAGAGTTGGTTAGGAATTTACCAAAACTAAAATATGACCAACACTTTTGCGACGCTTGCAAAATTGGTAAACAAACACATAGTAGTCACAAATCTAAAAACATGGTGTCCACATCTAAGTGTCTAGAATTATTACATATGGACTTGTTTGGACCATCCGCTATAAGAAGCTATGGAGGCAACTTATACACTTTGGTCATAGTAGATGATTACTCAAGGTTTACTTGGACGTTATTTTGAAAACCAAAATGAAGCTTTTGATAAATTTAAAATACTTAGCAAGAAAATTCAAAATCTTCTAGGTGTCAAATTGTGTCGATCCGAACGGATCATGGTCGTGAATTTGACAACGAAACTCAATTTGGAAACTTTTGTGATACAAATGGTATAACACATAACTTTTCCGCTCCACGAACACCTCAATCAAATGGAGTAGTAGAGCGTAAAAATAGAACAATTCAAGAAATGAGTAGAACAATGCTTAATGAACAAAACATTCCTCAAAAGTTTTGGTGTAACGCATTGACACTTCTACATATATTTTAAATAGAGTCTTAATCGTCCTTTCCTAAACAAAACACCATATGAACTTTATAAAGGTAAAAGCCAACATTAGGATATTTTAAAGTCTTTGGTTGTAAATGTTTTATTCTTAATACTAAGGATTATCTCACCAAGTTTGACCCAAAGTCTTATGAAGGTGTATTTCTTGGTTACTCTCAAACTAGTAAAGCTTACATTGTCATAAATAAAGAAACAATGATAGTCGAGGAATCGTTGAACATAACATTTGACGAAAGTCCACCTCCCTCTAAGACATCACCTTTGGTAGATGATGACTTAGTTGAAAGTCAAATAATAGAAAGTCAAATTAATAATAACAAGGAAGATGAACCATCAAATAAGGAAATTGTCAACATCAAAGAATCTAAAAGTCATCCATTAGAAAAGGTCATAGGACAACTTAATCAAAGAACCTTAAGGTCACAAGCTCAAAATCAAAGTAATCATTTTTGTTTTGTATCCACCATTGAACCAAAACCATAAATGAAGCAATAAAAGATGAATCATGGGTAATTGCCATGCAAGAAGAATTAAACCAATTGTTAGAAATGATGTTTGGAAACTAGTTCCAAAACCCAAAGATCAAACTATAATTGGAACAAAATGGGTCTTCGAAACAAAATGGACGAAAATGGTGTAGTATCTAGAAACAAAGCTAGGCTTGTTGCACAAGGTTATAATCAACAAGAAGGAATTGACTATGATGAAACTTATGCACGGTAGCTAGACTTGAATCTATTAGAATATTACTTGCTTATGCATGTGCTTATGACTTTAAATTATTTCAAATGGATGTTAAAAGTGCTTTCCTTAATGGGTTTATTAACGAAGAAGTGTATGTTGCTCAACCTCCCGGTTTTACCGACTTTGAGAAACCACATCATGTCTTCAAACTCAAGAAAGCATTATAGGGCCTTAAACAAGCACCTAAAGCTTGGTACGACCGTCTTAAGACTTTTCTTATTGATAACAAATATACTATGGGATTAGTAGATAATACTCTTTTTACTAAGAAAAAGGAATCTCAAATTATTATTGTTCAAATATACGTTGATGACATTATATTCGGATCAACTTGTCAAGAACTATGTAATGATTTCTCTAAAATCATGCATGACGAGTTTGAAATGAGTATGATGGGTGAGTTAAACTTCTTTCTAGGACTTCAAATTAAACAACTAGAAGATGGTATTTTCTTTAACCAATCTAAATATATAAAAGACATGCTTAAGAAATTTGGTCTTGAAGATTCCAAACCAACTAAAACACCCATGTCCCCGGACACTAAACTCACCAAGGACGAAGAAGGTGAATCCGTAGATAACACTAAATATAGAGGAATGATTGGTAGCCTACTCTATCTTACGGCTAGTAGACCCGACATTATGTTTAGTGTTTGTCTATGTGCTTGCTTTCAAGAAAACCCAAAGGCATCACACTTAGAAGCATTAAAAATGATTTTTAGATATATTAAGGGAACAACATGTTTAGGATTATGGTATCCCAAAGGAACGGGTATAGAAACCATAGTGTATGCCGACTCGGATCATGCCGGTGATTATGTCGATAGAAAAAGTACAAGTGGTATTTGTACTTTTGTTGGACATTGTCTCACCTCATGGTTTGCAAAAGCAAACGGCTTTAGCCATCTCTACTATGAAGCCGAATCGTCTCGGCCGGAAAAGCATGTCAACAAGCTCTTTGGATGAAGCAAGCTCGAGACTACGGAATTCATCTCAACGACATTGTGATACTGCGACAACAAAGGAGCCATCGATCTCAAGAAGAATCCCGTTCAACATGCTCGTACAAAGCACATTGAAATCCGTCATCACTTTCTTGCGACAATATTCAAAAGGAAACATTTCAATCGAGAAAGTATCCTCCAAGACAACATCGCCGACATCTTTACTAAACCTCTTAAACGAGAACCTTTTAATCTTCTTAGACTTGGTTTAGGGTTAATGGAACCAAACATGTAGGATAAACATAGCCTAAAACATTAGAATAGTCAAACCAAAACAATTTTGCCTTGTATGCGCGCATCGTAGCCACGGCACCAACGACAACACGGACGGAACCAAATATTTGGTGTCGTCGGTCCGTGGTGTCTATGTATAAAACCGCTATATACATAACATCCTCTTCCTCGAACCCACTTTACCAAAGCGTGTAAAACTTAAACCAAGCTCATTATAAACACATTCCCACTCACTAATCATCAAGATAACATCATTGTAAGTATCCTAACTTCATTTCATCTCTTAATTTCGAGTCTAGGATTCTTATGTATACACAAACTATCACAAATCATTACATGGGGTTTTATGTATGCTTTTATACCAAATATGAATTCAATTGGCAAATTGCATAACTAGTCATTCAAATTAGGTACTACATTATCATATTGCATAAACAAATCATGTTTCCACTAATTGATAGATAATAAATATAAGGCCTTATTCAAACAACCAAACACCCCATGTCAAAAGTTTTGAAAAGCTTCTCACTTGTAGGAAAACATGTTTCATTGCTAATACAAATAGAAACGTTAAAATTTTCATCACTTGCATGCTCTTGAATACTAAAGGTATTGCATAACTAATATGCACTCCCGGGTATATTCAAATGTAGCCACATTGAATTAGGAGCATTTGGGTTATCTCATGGTATTTGCCAAACACCCCACTAAAACCATTTTGTGCATAAAATGAGTCGAGATAACCGCAACTCCAAATTGTTTTCATATAGGCACACACTAGAATCAAAAAACGTTAAAATTTATTTTCATTTTTAACATATTAATTCTTGTCCTTAGGAATAACCATGGTAGCCGCAAGATTCTATGATCACAAAGACACCCTTAACTACATTCCCAAACACCACAAAACCAAAGGACTTACCAAGGAACAAGTAGAAATATTTAGGGTCTAGAATCAAGGTATTTCCATGAGGTAGAACCATTCACCCATCCTTCCTTGAACATACTAATCTTCGTGAAGAACTAGCCGCCATTCAATTCGATTGTCTTCTTGACATTGATGAACCAATTTGTCCTAGGTTTGTGTTAGAATTCTATGCTAGTGTGACCGGTTTTAGTGATGAAGATGATGATGAATTTTGTCTTAGCTTTAGAATCAACCAAATGACTACACCATCACCTTAGCGAATTTGCTAAAGTACTAGGAATTCCCAACCGAGGAACTTGTGTCTACACGGATAAGTGGTCACCACCGCCCTTGATGCAATCAACGACCGCACTTCTCCCTATCTAACCCGTTTGGCCGATAAGGATGTCATCCGTGAACACCTTTTAACCCAAAAGCGATACAACCCGAGTAACCCGAAAGGGAAAAGAGGTAGACCGAGATCCATATGGAATGGAGCTAAATGAACTTAAGCACAATTTAAGAAATGGGAGGAGTTACTTAGAGCAAACGTCATTAGCACCATAGGGAATAGGGATCACTTAAACGCTTGTCTTTGCCACATGCTCTACAACTTGTCCACCGACAACCATTCAACTTAGCCTACTACATAGCTAGGAGAATGATTGATATTCCAACTCAAGGATCGTTGCTCTTCCATACGGGATGCTTCTCACCCGTCTCTATAGAAACTTCGCTCCAATTCCACCAACCCCAAAATGGATGCACCTTCACTATGACCTCATCCCTCACATCTTTGTACCTTTGAGTGATGCTCGAGTTGCTAAGACTAAAGGCAAGAGAGCTAAACCTCCAACTCCTTCATCATCATCATCAAATAGCTCCGAGGATGGTCTCATCTTCCACCTCATGAGTATTACGCATCTCTTCCCGAGGTTGAGAATGAATCAGCAGAATTCAAACAAACTAAGGGAATGTTCAAGTGCCTTGGTAGGATGATGAACAAGATTTACAAGAAGTTGGACAAATAAGGGTATTTTAAGGAATGTTTGGAACAATGCATTATCACTAATGTTTGATACTATTTATTTGTTTTATTATGTAGGATGATAATATAACTTGAAACAATGGTGTATGCTAACAATCTCATGGGGGATAGCACAAGTATGCTATCAAATTTTACCCATTTTCACTTTATTGTGAAAATCAATAAGTCTTGCTCTAAATCTATGCTCCACTATGTTTACACATGTGTTATTTACTTTTCCTAACTAGAAATGTTTAGTATAACAGATTTTAAGAAAAATTTCGTGTTTTGAATGTCCCCGATACCTAAAATGTACTTTGTCCATATTTCAAGACTCCACGGATCGACGGCACCATAATTTTGGTACCGTCCTTTATGTAGTTTGGTACCGCCATACACCATGCAGTAGGATCGGACGGCACCCTTTAGGGTACCGTCGAGTGTATGATTTTGGTGTCGTGGATCCTCCGGGTAATTTTCTCAATTTCGACTCTTTCGTGATTCCAAATTATCTTCCATCACTTATAAATCAATCTTAACTAGTTTATCTTTGTTATTAGAACTAGTATTATTTAATAAGGCATATAAGAAATCCATTTCCCACCAAAATTCAAAAATTTGAAAAATCCACCCAAGGAGCCCTTTGGCATAAAGGAAGGAACCAAATTTTGGTACCTTCAAACTGCGGTAATCGAATATTAGGAAATTCCACTCACTAGAACACATTTATTGCAAATCTTTTCTTCTTCACTCCATCTTCCTTGTATGGATTGACTTGGGTGATATGACTAGCATTCAACCCACTTCCAAATCATTAGGAACCTCATCTCTTCAATGGTTCAACATCAAATCAAAACCATTTCTCAACAATTTCTTACCCCTATAAATTGAAAGGCTTTACCATGATCATCCTCACACCTTCTTCATTCTCACTACTATCTAGCAAATCAAAACCCAAGTTAAAAATGACTAAATCATCACCAAAACCTTGCAAGAAAACCGCTAGAATTAGCGTAAGGCCTTGTTGTTTTGTTTACCTTAGCTCATCATCCGAATCTTCACCACTCACAATCTCATCTCCCATTAGAGATGATACAAATCTTACCTTAGCTACACCCACTTCATCACACATTGTGATCACCACTCCACCACCAATAAAACACCTACTTCACCTCCACCGCACCCATCCAAACATCCAAAACCCCTCACCACCTTCACCAAGGTCTCCCTCTCACTCCCATGGAGTTATTTTCAACCCACCAACATCCCCAAATCCTTTCCTAGAGGACTTGGAAGACTTGCCTCCTAGGCCAAGTCATCCACCACCATTGCCATCTGTTGGCACAATTGAGCGAATCGCTCATGAGTCACCTCGGTCATCCATTGACCCAAACGCCCCATTAGGGCCAAAACCTCTCCTTTTTCACCCCATTCACAAGGACATTCATGGTCCTTTATACGGGGATCATCCACTTCCATCATCAATGTCTCCTCATATTGAGGACATTCCGGAGTGCATGTGGGATGACAATCCCACTAGGGAGGAGATTCAAGCCGAACTTCACAACCTCCACCAATTCAAAGGCATGGTGGATTCTCACTTAAGTGAGACAATGCAAATGCAAAATGCTTTGCTTGCATCCATCATGACCACTCCAAACATTCCCAACACCACCAACACATCCACCATTCCACCACCACAACCTCCCTAAACTTTCTATCCTCCAAGGCATGGTTGCTCAACTTGTGAGCAAACGGGCTAAACAAGTGGAACGGACCCGTGTTATGGTCCATGACTTCAAGAAGAAATGAGGTTCATCTCAACCACATCCTTGAGCGTCTTAACGCTCTTTCCCATCCACCATCACTTTAGGATGGTTTTAGAATAGTCTTTCTTTTGTTTACTTTCTTAGGATAATTTTTATTTCTTGTACTTAAAACACATCATTGTGTTCTCTTTTCATGATCTTTACTCATGAAAAATTTTAACTAATGAATGTTGTTTCTTATATTGTTGGTGTCATTACATAGTGTTTAGAAATGCTTGTGAATGATCATTATTACTAACATTTTTTTTGTAGCTTTATTTTCACAAACCATGTATCTTCCCATTAAAGCACCCAATTTAGGGGGAGCTTTGAACAAGGGGAGATAATAGCTCGGCTCATTACATTCCGATAGCCTCTTCTATTTGTTGAGACAAAAGGGGAGAAAATATAGAACTTTGAAATTATTTATATTTGACTTTTTCGAAAAAGTCAAAGCGCATACTTTGACTTTTCGAAAAAGTCAACATCATACATCAACTAGTGAATTCTTTGACTTTCATAAAAGTCAAATTTCATACACTTGCATTATCATTTCCTTTTCAAGTTCTAAAACTAATATTTTATAACTCTTGTACAAACTTTGTTTCTTTTATAAAAATAAAATTTATATTTTGTCCGCCACTAGTACAAAAAGCGGATTTGGTCACGCATGGTCGAATGGAACGACCACACATTCGCATATTTGTGTGGTGAAGGTACGGAAATTGACAACATGTACTAATTAGTCACATGAAAATTTTAATTGTGTGACAATTAGAACCGTATCGCCACACAATTGAACGTTGTGTGGCTAAAGGTATCTGGTGATTTTGTTTCAAATCATTTAGCCACATATGAATTTGGAACGCGTGACAAATACAAGTAACCTTGATGCGTTAGTCACATGAAGTAATTTTTGTGTGTCTAAATCATAGAGTCAAGTTTTGTCACACATTATGTAAGGGTGGTGATATGTTTTGCCAACTCTTTAGCCACATCCGAAATTGGAACAAGTGACAAATGAAAAGTAGGGTTGAAGCATTAGTCACGATATACATATAAACAGTGACAAATATATGTCACACACTTGAACACTGTGACCAAAAGCCATATATAGTCACACTAAATGTTTTGTCACACATTCGTTAAGTGTAGCCAAAATCCAGTACATATGTTCACGTAAGTTAATATGTGTGTTTAAAGTTTAGTTTGTGTTAGCTTGCCGAAAGGTAATCTATAAAGTCACATATGCTACTAACACCGTGACCAAATGCCATATATGGTCACACTAAACGTTTTGTCACACATATTATTCAAGTGTAGCCAAAATCCAATACATATGGTCACGTAACTTAATATGTGGCCATTGGATGATGAATAGTCACTCAAAATACACGTTTCCTCACTTTAAACACCATATGGTCACACTTATTAACACTTTTAGCCACTTTATGGTTAATTGTATGTGACTAAATACCCAAAACAAACATGCTTTGTGTGACTAAATGTTAGAAAAGGCCACACAAACATAAAATTCATGTGGCCATTGGATGATCAATAGTCACACAAAATACACCTTTCTTCACTTGAAACACCATATGGTCACACTTATTAACACTTTTAGCCACTTTATGAGTAATTGTATGTGACTAAATACCAAAACAAACATGCTTTGTGTGACTAAATGTTACAAAAGGCCACACAAACATAAAATTCAAGTGGCCATTGGATGATCAATAGTCACACAAAACACACATTTCTTCACTTGAAACACCATATGGTCACACTTATTAACACTTTTGGCCACTTTATGATAAATTGTATGTGACTAAATACCCAAAACAAACATTCTTTGTGCGACTAAATGTTAGAAAAGGCCACACAAGCATAAATTTGATGTGGCCATTGGATAATCAATAGTCACAAAAAATACACATTTCTTCACTTTAAACACCATATGGTCAAGTTTGTTGCATTTATTGTCTTTGTTAATGAAAATGTGGGTTTGTAGGTGATGGCTTTATAGTCACATTGATATGCACACACATTAACACTTGTGCAACACCACAATATACTAAACTTGGATAAATCCAAACTAATTATATATATGAAGAACTCTTTAACAACGAGTACTTGATTGTTAATGCGAATCTTAACAACAAGCAAGAAGAACACAAATACTATTTCACTAATAAACTTATTTTATTAATATTTCTATTCGTCTAAGTACAAGTTCATTTCACTATACTTTAGGGTTCCTTTATACACTTAGGAAAACCTAGTATACAAAACGTGTAGAAGGATATAGATATCTCTTCCTAAGATATCTCTATGCGTACATATGCCTTCCCTAAACTCTAATAAACTATTATGTTTTTCATAAATGTAACTAACTACGAATACTACCAAACTTAACTGTTATATCGCCAAGATATTATTCTTTGTTGAGCTTTTGATTCAATTAACCTCAAAAGTCGATAGCATGCATCATCCTTTCTTTCACCAAAAGCTTCTTCTCAAGCATAGCCCCGAAAATCTTGTTTGAAGTGGATACTCCATACGTAAGCATATAAAGAATTGCGTTTCTAATTCCAAACAAAGGCACCGACAAGTGTGGAAATATTCCATCCGATCACTTTTTGTTGACAGCCGCTTCCACATTTCATCATCAAGATCGGTGTGTCAAACATGGTCTTCAAGTCACCCCAAAGGACTCTTTCATATTCCTCTTGGTCTCTCATCACCATGCTTCTCCATCATCACCGGTACATGGTCTTCAAATCATCCTCGACAAATCACTCAATAAACCGGGAAAGTTCACATATATAGTGTCGTGTGATTTTCCCTTACTATCGTGTAAACTACCTTTTCCCATGTTTGATGATCCGAACCTTTGCAATCTTAGCGTGAAGTGTCGAACACAGTAGGAATGGAGCCCATGGTAAACTCTTCCGATGACGGTTCATCAACCTTATCCTTCATGTACTCTTCCACTTCCTTCTTAACATTTGTCTTATCCTTTTCACTCCTTTATTTCCAAAGGATTTCTTCCTTGTCATATTCAAAACTGGTTGCTTAACCTCATCTTCCTCCTCTTTCTTTACGCTTTTGGCTTATCACCAAGTTTTTCACTTCAAGAACCTTTTCGCCTCGCAATCTTGTGCTTCTTAGCATCCTTTGGTTGAAGATTGTAACCCTTCCTTTAAACGTTGAAGCTTCCAACTCGAATCCATTGGAATAAAATTTTATTTTGGTACACTACTTTTTCAAATTTCGCTTTTAGTTCATCATTCTTCAATTTCCTTAACGGCTCAACTTCCGTGTAGGATTCCTTGACTTTTGACATAGTGGATCATATAATCCCTTTGCTCGGCTTTGGTCATGGGTCCATTCATCCTTTCTCTTTGTCTCGCTCTCCGAGAAGCCTCTTCTTCGCATTAACAATCTCAACCAATTTACTTGCATAGTCTTCTCCGTTAATATCGTGAAGGATATCTCTGTTTACTAATAATCTTGCATTTATAGTATCCCATTCTTCATCGATGTAGAATTTGGCGATTCGAACTTGACTTTCCTTTTCATTTGTTCTTCGATTAATTGTGGTTCCTCCTGCAGAGTTTTTGCAATCACTCATCATCCCTTGTTTGTTCTGCACGCTTAGCTTCTTCACCGCATCCTCGCTTGAATCCTAGCAATCTCAAAGAAAGCTAGCTTCCTCTTCTCATGAGTTGCTTTTTGGTCTTCACCGGCTCAAGATTCTTGCACTATTCCTTTGCCTTCCTATGCACAAACTCCTCACCAAGACTACCGGATCACTACCGGGATTAATATGTTCAAGCTTGTATTAACTTCAAAGATCAAAGCCATGATTAAAATCTTCATCAAAAGCGATTTAATTTCAAAGACCACCGGACTTATCGTTAGTAAAGTCACCGACTTATCCACCCACTAGAACTTGCGACTTCTTTATCCGGCCTCTTCTTAAAGGATTTCTTGTGATTTAAATTCTTAAACAAGATTTCACTGCCCAATCCTTGAGGACTAATTTGAGTTTCCTCGGAGGATTCCTCACCTTCCGAGTCTGTAATGTCTATCCCGTCTGCTTGAATTTCCTCCAATTTCTTAACTCTTTTGTAGTAGTCCCGGTGACTTCTTGGTCTTCTTCAATTTTTCTCCAACTCATCAACCCTTGAAATCGGTTGTGGAACCGGTTGAAGTAGATCTTCCATAGATAAGGAACCGGGTTTCTTTGTAGTAGTGGGTGTTGAGGTTGTGGTTGAGGAATCACCGTGGTTCTTCCTTATGGTGAAGGTGAAGGTGGTGGGGTGTTGGTGTCCTCTGTTGAAACTCTGTTTTTCTGTGTTCGGATGTAGGTTGAGCTCGAGCTTGATGTAGATGGGAGATGGAATAGATGTAGATGTACCTTCGTGGTCGAGCAATGTAAGGCAACATAGCGAGATAAAAGTGGCTTGTGTGCCCCTTCAAAACCCCTTTTCATATTACCAAATATCTTTTTAGTGAAAGGGAGAGCAATGTAAGGATGTTTGCTTGTTGTTTCAACATTTAAGATCATTTGCAAAAATCTTGGGTACATCAAAAACTTTTCTTATTCTTGGAATTAGCAACCATGGCATCAAAATCATTTTTGAAAAATTGAAGAGTCGCGGTGGAGAGACAGACCAATGCGTACAATATTGCTTCCAAATTGATCCCATCCACCACTTTTAGAACTCATACAATGTAAAATATGATGCACAAGGAAACGCCATTGTGGCGTAAAATGACTCTTCCAAAAGTGAATGTTCCATCGTTGGATATCCAATCTTTTCCAATCCACGAAAGAGGTCATGATTTGCCAACATTGAAATCCCCGAGGCATCGCCCAATTGAAGCTTGCTTCGATCGATTCCTCGATGATTGAATACTCTAACGTATCAATAGTTGCATTTAACTCTAGTGTCCCATCGCAATAGTTCTAGCGATAGCGCCCGCCGTAACTGCTTGACTAGGGAATCATAGATAGTTGGATTATGAGTAAGGGCATACCGATATGACTACCCTTTAGAAAGTCCACTATCCGTCAAGTTCGTGCTTTCAAGCAGCTTTTTGAGAAATCCCACTTGATTGTGCTTGTCTACAAACTTTAATTGTGCCATCTTTTATGTTAATTGAATTCTTGGTAGTGCAGGCAATTAGGGTTTAGTCTTTGGTGAGGAGACTTAATCGAAATAAAATAATTAAACTTTTAAAGATTAGGATAAAGTAATTAAAGGATAAATATGATTTCTAAAAATAAAAATTATCCATATAAATACTTGACCATCTAAAATTAGGTAACGGTACTATTTAAACAAGAAAATCGTTTTTTATTTTTGCACTACCGGACTAAAGAATGGTCAAACAGGACTTAAAATGACATCACGTAATTAACTCGTACTATAGCACATCAACTAGCACTGACTTCCATACATCTCCAACTGTGAGAATTCTTTCTTTTCAACATATCCTTAAACAAAAAATATACCTAATGATTTAACTAATAGTAAGTCTTGTATTATAAACATAAATTCTTAAAAAGTACAAAAATCGAATCTATATGCTTTGAAAGAGTGAAATATGATAAAGGTAGAGTGTGACAACTTGACCATAACATGGTTCACTTGGACTTCAGATAACAACACCTCCACAATCGGTTCGATAGTAGTCGGTTCGTGATTCGTTACCCAAGTCACGCCGATCCACACGTGGCAATATGTTATCATTGTTTGGTGAATGACGGTACTAAATTCCTCATCGGCTTCGTCATACTTATCTTTGTAATTCTTGGGAGGTGTCTTAAACACAATAGACAATTTTTATCTACCCGGTCTTTCACATAAAACACTTGTCGTGCTTGTGCGGCTAATATGAACGGATCAACCTTGTGGCCTAAACTATTCGGGTCAACCAATGTATACCCAAGAGTAGTATCGCGTTTCACACCACCGACTTTGTGATTAACCCACCACATTTGAAAAGAGGAATTTGCATGAAACGGTAATCTAGTTCCCATATCTCTGTGAAACCCCATAATAATATGCTTTTCTTGTGGTTGCAACTTCTTTAGATATGTGGATATCTAATGCCTCAACACTAACCCCACTGCTCGTAAACTTTGCCTTCATGATCTTTCGCACGAAAAGTATACCCATTGATGTGATATGCATCGTATTTCACTACGGTGGCGCGTGGTCCATAGGATATCCACCTTACGCTTTCGATACACTTTCTTTGTCGATTTGTAACTCTCTCTCAACCTCGAATTTCATTAGAAGTATATATTAGCTCAAAACAATAAGTACACCAATTTTGATTAAAATGAGTGAGAAATAAGGTTTAGAAAGGGTATGTTGAGTAACATAAGATTAATTACTTCTATGTAACCAATTGGCAAAAGATTTGTTGTGCTCATTCTCCGTAAATGCTATTCGCTTACCGGGTTTTCGCTTTCAAAACTTGCTTGTGTCGCTCGAAACAACGTGTTTGATTATTATATTTGATACATCATTTAATTTTCGAGAATGAAATAGACATGTGTTAGTAAGACTTACGCGATATACGGTACAATTTCATCAGATTATTTATTACATACAAATGTGCTTTCGAAAGAGTTCAGAAACTTCAGCTTGATTTGCCGGCCGACAATGGCTTTCCTTCCTCATTTTCATCTGTTTCATGTTTATCGGTGGGATACCAAGCAGTTTTCATGGATTTATGATATTCGCTAAAAACTCTATTGTTTCTTCCGCAATAGTCTCCTCAAGAATGCATCCTTCGGTCTATTTACATTCCGCACATGTCCTTTAATAACCTTCATACATCTTTCGAATGGATACATCCACGAAAGCATATGGGACCGCATAATTTTACCTCCCTAGTTAGGTGCACATCAAATGTATCATAATATCAAAGAATGATGGAGGAAAGAACTTCGAGTAGGCGGTGTCACTACGATTACGCTTGCATATTATCTAGTTCTTGCAATATTATTTCTTTGCAACATATTGATTTAAAGAAAAGCAAAACCCGATAATAGCATATCGTGTGGGTGGGTGCATGATTGAACGATTGCAATTGGCGTAAACTCTTGCATTAGCATGTGATAGTCATGCGATTTTAGGCCAATGAGCTTCCTATCCTTTAGGGTGACCAAAGAAGAGAAATTTGAACAATATCCTTGTGGTACCACGATGTTGTGTAAAGTTTCACAAAAATATCTTTTCAAAGATTCGTTAATGTGTAACCCACTGGAGGTAGTGTTGTTTTGTCTTGTTCTTGCATAGCAAACAACTCTTCTTTTACCCCAACTCACCAGATCCAATCGAGCATTCAGTCCATCTTTCGCCTTTCCGGAACATGTAGCAAAGTTCCGACGAGACTCTCAAAGAACATTCTTTTCTACATGCATAAAATCAATACAATGTGGAATGCAATTATGCCTCCAATACCTAAGTTTTCGATACCAAATGTTGAATTTCTTCCAATACGCACCGCTTTGTCCGCTTACTTGGCTTGAACTACCTCTACTACATTACGTTTCTTTTACGCTTTTGAATCTTCCCACCTCTACCTCTCGTATCTTCTTGGTTTTCGATGCATTATTGTTTGTTCGCTTTCCTTTTCCCACTTATTTTCAATATGTTGTACTCGTTGTATATTTGTTCCCCGGTCATTGGGTTTGGAGCCGGAGAAATTCTTGTTGTCCATTAAATGCCTTCCTTTGCCTTCCGAACGGATGGTCATATGGTAGATATCGTCTGTGACCAACATAACTTTGCTTGGATGAGGCGTAAAGTCTAACACGGTTTGTATCTTTCCACATACTACACAACCTTTGAATCCCATCAGACGGGCAGCCACATAATGTACCAAGTGCGTGGTAATCATTTATTGTCCATAACACAACGGCACGTAGATTAAAGTTATCTTTTGTGGATGCATCATATGTATCAACCCCATGATCGAATAAGGTTTGCGGATCATCAACAAACGGTTCTAAAAACATCGATATCATTTCCGGGTATCCCGATATTAATACCGAAAGCATGATAAACTTTCTTTTCATACACAACCATGGAGGAAGGTTGTATATGACCGTTAAGCCGCCATACTTCGTGATGCCTATTTCACGAGTTGACGTCAACCCCATCACCGATATTCCTAGCCGTAGATTTCTTGGATCTTGACAATTTCGGGAATTTTTCATCTATGGTACGCCATGCCTTTGAATCTGGGTGACGTAACACACCATCGGTTATCCTCCGTGTCGCGTGCCATCTTAAATCCTCGAAATACTTTCTAGCTTAAATAGTCGTTGCGGTCTTGGTATAATTGGAAAGTACCACATTACCTTTCTTGGAATGTTTTCGTACACTTTCTTAGTCTTATTATCCACCTTCCATCTTGATATCCCACAAGTTCGACACGCGAGTCAAATCCTTGTCATCCTTCCAAGAAAGAAGGCGCTTGTTGATACATACATGTATCTTTTGTATCTGATCCCATCAATTTCAAATATTTTTGGCTTGATAAGTTTTTTCCACCATTTCGTTACAAAGAAAGATCTTCTTTAACAATCCTAGTAATTCAAGAAAGAACTTATCGTAACATCCGTATTTACCCTTCAAGTTGAGTAGTTTAACTATTGCGGACATCTTTGTGAAGTCGGGACATCCTGCGTAAAGAGGCTTCTCTCGCCTAATAATAATTGTTGAAACTTGACAAGATCATCCTCATCAAAATTATCTTTTGTAGCATTAACCATTTCTACATTCTGTGGGGCATCTGTTGGAATATCCAAGCAAAATCCGTGTCGTCAACAAACTCGCTTGTAGCGTTAACAGTGTTTCGGCACTTATTGATGACTCATCCTTCTCCATGTTTAGTCCAGTTTAGGTAGCTTAGATCAAACCCATTTTTGAATAAATGGGCGCACTTTCTCCACTTGATGCTCTATGTGGTTTAAACAATCTGCATACCGGACATGGCATTGAAAGATCATTTTTCTTAACTCGGGTCGATGTTCCCCATCTTCCATAAGTTGTGTCTTGATAATCAATAAACCGCTACTCCATCAACATAAGATTTGTTGGTCCTATTAGTTCCTATCCAAGACTTGTCCATGTTTATAAATGTGTCCCACTTATCCGAGCAAAGAATGTTTATAAATGTAGTCCCCGCAGCATGTTAAAAAGACAGTCAAGTTATTGAAGATTATACAAGACAACATCAAACTTCAATTGATGATCTTAAAGTTAAAAAGACATTCCAAGTAATGAGGATAGCTCAAAGATTGAATGTCGTATTGAATTATGCTAAGAATTGAATAAAGTCTAATGAAACAGTTCCTAAAGGGATGTTTGGGTCAAGGAAAATAAGAAATTAACTAGCTAAATTATGGTTCCATGTTCATGTGGTAACAGATTAATGTGGTTTCTTAAATTTTTAACCAATTAACTATCTAAATTTAACAAGAAACGATATAATTTACAAGAGGATATCTCAAACAAATGTTCAATTATAATACGCTAATGTGGTTATTTTATGTGTTAGAGATGTGTACAAAAGGAAGATAACAATACTTACCGGTGGTGACGGACCTGGTGGGTCTATGACGGAGAGTTGTGGTGGTGACGGATTTGTAGTGAGATGAGAGGGAGGTGTGGCAGTGCAGGAGCAGGAGGAGGAGGAGGAGTTAATTTTGCAATTAGTTTGAAATGCCTTGATGCAAACTTTGGGGAATAAATTTAATTTGTGGGGAATTTTAAATTTGCTTAAATTTTTGAAAATTTTTCATATTAGTTTAAAAATGTTTTTCTCTTATGATTTAATGATTTTATTCATTTAATTAGTTTAAAAGGTTTTTATTCATAATAAATAAAATAAAATTCGAGAAAAGTATAATTTTGTTAGTTGAATTATTTGCTTATTTAGTTGTTTTAGTTTAAAAAATAAAAAATAAACTAACTCCCAAGACTGCCTTCCACGGGTTATGGGTCCCAATATCGCCTTCCACGGTGTATGTGGTAGGTTGAGACGTAGATGCCTTACCCCTACCTAAGGTAGAGAGGCGCTCCGGTTCTACCAAAGGTTGAAAAGGACCTCCGGCCTTGCAAGGGTGAGGATCGAACCCGAGAGGTCGCTTTTCTACCAAAGGTAGAAAAGAACCTCCGCCTTGCAAGGGTAAGGATCGAACCTTGAGAGGGCTTGCTTTTCTACCAAAGGTAGAAAAGAACCTCCGCCTTGCAAGGGTAAGGATCGAACCTCGAGAGGTCGCTTTCTTTTCTACCAAAGGTAGAAAAGAACCTCCGACCTTGTAAGGGGTAAGGATCGAACCCTTGACCTCTTTCTCCGCAGGCAAGAGTGTTAACCACTTGATCTAACCTTGCTCTTTTTGTTTTTAGTGTATGTTTCATCAATTTATTCACGAAATCCAAATATCTTTCATTATTATTTATCACCCGATCACGAACCGAACACGAATTTCCAAAACCGTAACATGTGTGACTATAATTTTATATATACTATTGATTGAATGTTTGAATTTCCTAAACCGAACGCGAATTTCCAAAACCGTAACATGTTTGAATTTCCAAAACCGTAACATGGTTTCAGATATAATTTTATATATACTATTGATTGAATCATGTCGTAAAATGAAACTCTAAGCAACTATAACCCAATGATTTTGACCCATATTATAGTGTGAATGTTATATGAATTGTATTAAAGTTATTAAAGGTGGGCACGTTAATTTTGACATTTCGTGATGACATAAAATCATTAACTCATGTGTCTTACTCAAAACATTGTGTGAAACCGTGTTTAGGGTTGCGTTATACGTGGGTACCGCGTAACACAACCCTTGTGCGTTTTAAGTGCTTTTAGTCGTCTATATGTTTTCGTCCGTGTTCATACGCTTTCTTAGTTTTGTACATGTTTTCTTCCGATTTGTATGCTTACACGTTTCGTCTCTTTTCACATGTTTTCGTCCGCTTTTGCATGCTTTTACACTTTTACACATTTTCATACGTTTTACACGTTATGCCTGCTTTCATACTTTTTCCACCGCTGCACGACTTTGTCCTTTTAATAAGTTTTATAACGCTTTTGTTTTGTTTACACGTTTGCCTGCTTTCATACTTTTTCCACCGTTTGCATCGACTTTGTCCTTTTTAATAAGTTTTATACGCGTTTTGTTTTTTTGGGTAAAGGGAGTAATCCCGCACACGGTAAATATATTAACCAAATAAACGTTTAAGTACAATGGATATGAGTGAAGTCTCATATCTCACCCGCTACATAGGCATAAAGCTTACATAACAAGACACTTCCAATTCTCTAAACAAGAAACCAAACCACTACTCAAATGCTAACATATGACATAACAAAATAAAATTACTTCCTAGGACCTTGAAACGTTGTGCCATACATGGCATTAAAGACATCCAAATTCCGTGAAGATCACGAACTGTTTGAATAGTCATCAAGTCATATTCATCATACTCATCTTCATACCCTTGGCCACCACCAAATAAATTAGTAGACTCATCAAATGGATTAGCAACAACCTCATCTTCAGAGTCAGATACCTCAATCTCTCCCACTTTAGAAAAAGGGTTAGCTCTCTTAATAGACGATGTAGACGGAATAGGTTGACCATCATCATCCACAAGAGTAGCTTTCCCAGCAATAAGTAGATTTTCAAGCTTACCAATTTTCTCAACTATGGGAGTAGAACCAACATCCATTGTTCCCATTGAATCACTCACAAGCGATACATGTGATGTAGAACCAGTCTTATTAAACACATCCTCATTAACCTCTATTGTACGGCCCGTATCCACCTCTGCTTCCTTAGGACAACCAGCAGAATCTTCAATCATCGCCTCCTCAGTATTAGAATCAACCACAGGACTTTGAATGCCCGCTTCTCTTGCACCTCAAGTGTCCCAAAAGAGTTAGAGTAAAACAGAGTACCATAGCGATATGATAGCAACGTCCGCGTCTTCTTCTTTGGGATATAAACACGCTTCCTAGGGCAAATTTAGGACCCTACCCATATTAATACCACTAGACAACTTGAACCTTGGATTTGGCTTTCCGATTCTGCACCACCTTAAAACCATCATCATTCACATCCAAGGTCGAGGTGTGAGCATCAGTATGATGCTCCTTAAGAGACTTAGGACAACAAGCATTATCATGCCCAAATACTTTACATTCCATGCAATGTGGAGGTTTCCATTCATATTCAACCTTAATACTAGCCGTTGTAAAACCACTATCATCCTTCTTAGGGATAGCCATAGTTACCACATGTTTAAGTTCAGCTTCCGATGATAACTCAACAAGAGCACGAGCAAAACTAATACGACCCCATGAGTCAACACACATGGAGCTAGTGAATGCATCTAACATGATCGGCTTACCCACCTGAGTAGCAATAAGGCTCCGTTTGTATAAGTTTTTGACCGTTTTGGTCCGTTTCTAGCCGTTTTCATCTATTTTAGACATCTTCGTCCGTTTTCATACACTTTAATATGTTTTACATATTAATGTACATTTTCTTAAGTTCCATACGCTTTTCTTACGTTCTTACACGCTTCCGTCTGCGTTAGTCCGTTTCTTTCCGTTTTATCCGCTTTTAAGACTTTTCGGTCAACCCAAAAGCGAAGTGAATTCATATTCGGTTTTCGGCTCCTTCGGTTTAATTCTAGTTCGGTTCGGTTCGGTTTTCGTGTTGAAGCGAATAAAAGATACCGATTTAACAAAACCAAACAACCCGATAACCAAACGGATAAACATCCCTAATTAATTTATAGTGATAGTTTGAATTCATAAGGAGTTACAAGTATCTTCTCTATCACACTATCCCCACAACTCTTCTTCAACCTTTCTTTGCAATCTTTCAATAATATCATATTTTACCCAATTTCATTATCAATGGCAGCACCATCACCACAAAACCTAATTGAGTTTAGCGGGGAGACATCTGTTGATGGTTACATGAGTTTCTTCAAGGCTCAGCAAATTTCCAGTCTCCGTGGCTTTATAAACCGGATGCCTGAAGAGGCCACCACGGTAAAGAATGAGATTGCGCATTTTAATGCTTTAATTGCTGAGATGGTAGCTATTGGAGATGGGGATGAATATTTTGACACATTGATGGATCTTAGGCATGACATGGAGGCTACGAGGACTAAGTCATAGGGTTGAATGATCTCATTACTCAGTCGAGGAGGATATCGAGACCAAGGAAGAACAAATTAAGTCGATGAATGGTTGAAGGGTTGCTCGCTATGTAAAGGGATGGTTTCTTTTGCTATAATGTCTAATGTCTTGGTTTAATATTATGGTTTGTAGATATATTAACGATGAAACATGTATGGATCTTTTGATGGTTTATCCAATGGAATGGAATGGGTTGCGCTCGCTAGTTTGTTTCATCTTTTTAATGTTGTTTTGCATTTAGGAATTGGTTGTGGTGTTTAAGTTCATATCCGTAGAATGTATTATTGTAGGTTTGAGGTTGATCCAAACTATGTTCAATGTTGAGCCATGGATATGCGGTTCATAAGTGCTTTGCTTAGGTTGTTAATTTTTAGGTTGTTGTCAATTTTAGGGTGTTTTTGTTGTTGTTTTTGCTTTAAGTTAATTGCATTTACATGATTTCTTGATTTTTTTACCGTTGGAGGATGTTAGAGCTTATTTAAGTGCTTATAAATAGGTTATTTATAGGCTTAAAGTAAGGTATCGTACGTTTGTTGTGTCGGTGATCCTTGGTTGGATTTGATTATTTTGTGCTTACTTGTTTATATGGGACCGCTTATTAGTTATAGTTGCTTAATTAGTTGCTTTAATTCCATTTTTTATTTTGTTTCTTCATTTGTATGCGCCATGTGGTGAGATTTTAGTGTAGTCAGCATTATATGTGCTTTGATACAATGGTTTGAAGTTATATGGGTGTTTGGGACCTGGTAAGAACCATTTCATCATGGGTGTGTTGGTTTCAAAATGCACCAAAATGAAATATTTAAATTCTATATTATCAATTTGAGCCACATTTAAAATTATGAAATTTGGAGCCAAATTTCACCAAAATTTTTAAAAGTACTTAGGAATTTATGGTTTTTTATTTGAAAATCGCCCATAATGAGCCCTAATTTTACTCCAATAAATCAGATTCAAGCAAAACAACCGTAATTTCAATTTTACACCATTATTTACCAATTAAGTTTACTAATTTTCTTTAACACATTACTTCGACGAATCATGGCAACTCAAACCAATTGTCGATGATTTGGTTTATTCGATCGTGAAAATGATAACAATTTGAATATGAATCGAGGCGTATTCGGATGAGGGTGAGGATGTCAAAACAACCATTCAAATGCGAATGTTGTTAAGAGGGCATAACTAGGTTAGCTAAGTTTCAGGATTATGGAAAACCGACGGAATAAAGGTCGGTGTAACCTTCGATGCAATCGAATAGGATATCGTGAAAAACAGGCATTGTTTTGAGTTTTTGGGTGATTTGGTTCGTGAGCATATAGGTGTCGGATTCTATCCCGGAGGAAGGTTGATTCGAAGCAAGAGATAAAATGTGGGACGAGATCACGTACACATATACTTTTTTAACTAGTAGTGGCTTGGTCGTCAGAGGTACAAGGTGTTAATAAGTTTATCTCTGCATTTACATTATGTGCAACTAATTAACAACATTGTGTTAATCTTTGCGGCGATATTTTGATGTTGGCTCGATCGTCCGAAAGCGATAATGAATCGTCTTGGTCAACTTCTAAGGAATTTTCAAGGAAATTGACCGAAAACTACATATTGCCCAACCAAAATACCCTTTCAAAACTTAATGAAGTCCCGCCAAGTATAGTGCAATTATAAAAGTCAAGATTGGGTAAATTTTGTAAACTACACGGCCACCGAGGAATACAAGGTGTTAATTATTCATTTTATTCAAGTTCAAATATCATCACATTTGATGTTTCCATATATATTAGTTGTATACTATCAAGATTACTACATCTAAACACCTTTTTATTTTGTGTTGCAAGGTGAAATCATTTGCATCTAAAGTGGCTGCTCCAAGTCATTTATCAAGATAGAATGGGACGAGGTGGATACGCCGTGTGATGGATAAATGGTAACATTAAACATTAAACATTTGCATTTAATAGCATCATACTTTCGCTTATATTGGTTTATCTTACAAGTGTATGTATTTGATGTTTATAAGATCGAGAATAAAGAAATTCAACAGATGAAGAACCACCGCGTGGTACTGTGGTTGAAAGGAAGGGTGAATAAAGACGGAGAATTTCACGATGATGATATCGTAACAGTTGAACAAAAATTGTAAGTTTGACTCATTTTATGATTATGTTTATTGTTAGTTATAAGTTAATACCGATAGTGTATTAGTTAAACCGATAGTGTATTAGTTAAAACCGTTAGTTATTAATTAATTTCGTTAGTTATAAGTTAATATCGTTATTTATAATTTGATAACGTAGAATTAAATAACCTATTTCCCATATTGTGTGTGCGAAAGAGACGGAGGAGAAGATCAAACAAGGAACCTTGAAGCTTGATCATGGGCGATGCCATGACATTTGTATTAGGTAAGGAAAAGGGAGGATATGCGAGAGGAGTGGGAGGTGGAGTAACCTACAAGAGGTATTTTGATTCGCCTCGAATCGCACAAGCATCCGATGAAAGAGTGGTGTTACTTCAAAGTGAACTTGATGATGAGAGGCGCCAACGCCAAGAAAAAGAGGCGTAATACAGATTTGATGAAACAATTGGTCGCACAAAGGGGCGCTTGCACCAACTTCAACTCCATTGATGTAAACGGAAGTAAGACATAAGAAAGTAACATTCCATCTTTTTTACCCTTTAAACATCGCTGCAATTTTCTTAAACAATTTATATTTCGTGTGTCTCCGTGAACATTAATCTTTTAAATAGCAAGGCTTGATGAGGATGCTTAGGAACACGTGTTGTCGGACGTGAGAAAGTTGCGAGCATTAAGAAGTCTAATGGACTTGCAACTTTGGAAAAGGAAATTCAAATAAGTGTAAGTAATAAATTACCCCCGGGATTTTTGAATTCTACATACATTATTTATTTACCGTATTATACATATAGGAAATCATAAACTGTCGCACCTAAGAAATCGACTAGATCAAAAGGAAAGGATTCTTCACGTCAACTTTTTGGATCACAAGAACAGAGTCTCCATTAACAAGACTACCACAAGTATGTATGTAAACATTTTCATATGTTCTTTAGTTTAATTAAAATTAATTATCGATACATATATACATGCAACAAATTATCTTTTAGGTAATTAATGCGATCGTGGCACTTAAAGAAATCAACTATTATTGCGGAGGGTACCGTGTACAAAACCGATGGAAAACAAATGCTTCATAATGCACCACTCCCAAAGGATTGCTACAGAGTATCTATTGAAAATCTTTAGTGGATGCAGCGTGCATACCGGATGTAGGAAGTAACGGTCTCAAAAATGATTAAGGATGCGAGGTGGTTTTATGCATGGCCAAAGGATCAAGTGGTTTTCGATGAAAAGGTACATAGATGCATGTGTTTTATAAACCTACATATATCATTCTTCATATTTAATTCGTGTTTGATACCCGGCTTTTGTTTCCTGCTGTAACACCACCAAGTACCATAAACCGATTGGTGAGAAATGAATCGCACCTAAATTAAATACTAAGCGCTACATCTCTAGTCATACCATGCAAAAGGAAGCTAAGAAGATCAAGAGTCAAGTCGTTAAATTATTGAGAATATTATTATGTACGACATTACAATTTTATATACATTCCAATTTTATTGTATTTGAATATATTTTGAATATATTTTATATATTAGAATTTGTTTTGATATATATTGATTTCTTATATGTGACTAAAAGATTCATATAGTCACAATTATTAACACTTTTGGTCACAGTTTGTTTAATTCGATGCGTGACTAAATGTTAGAAAGCGCCACACAAACATAAAATTAATGTGGCCATTGGATGAGCAATAGTCACACAAAACACACATTTCTTCACTTAAACCACCATATGGTCACACTTATTAACACTTTTGGCCACTTTATGCTTAATTTGTATGTGACTAAATACCCTAAAGAAACATGCTTTGTGTGACTAAATGTTAGAAAAGGCCACACAAACATAAAATTCATGTGGCCATTGGATGAGCAATAGTCACACAAAACACACATTTCTTCACTTAAAACACCATATGGTCACACTTATTAACACTTTTGGCCACTTTATGATTAATTGATGTGACTAAATACCCAAAAGAAACGTGCTTTGTGTGACTAAATGTTAGAAAAGGCCACACAAACATAAAATTCATGTGGCCATTGGATGATCAATAGTCACACAAAACACACATTTCTTCACTTGAAACACCATATGGTCACACTTATTAACACTTTTGGCCACTTTATGCTTAATTTGTATGTGACTAAATACCCAAAAGAAACATGCTTTGTGTGACTAAATGTTAGAAAAGGCCACACAAACATAAAATTCAAGTCGCCATTGGATGATCAATAGTCACACAAAACACACATTTCTTCACTTAAAACACCATATGGTCACACTTATTAACACTTTTAGCCACTTTATGGTTAATTGCATGTGACTAAATACCCAAAAGAAACATGCTTTGTGTGACTAAATGTTAGAAAAGGCCACACAAACATAAATTTCATGTGGCCATTGGATGAGCAATAGTCACACAAAACACACATTTCTTCACTTAAAACACCATATGGTCACACTTATTAACACTTTTGGCCACTTTATGATTAATTGATGTGACTAAATACCCAAAGAAACGTGCTTTGTGTGACTAAATGTTAGAAAAGGCCACACAAACATAAAATTCAAGTGGTCATTGGATGATCAATAGTCACACAAAACACACATTTCTTCACTTAAAACACCATATGGTCACACTTATTAACACTTTTAGCCACTTTATGGTTAATTGTATGTGACTAAATACCCAAAACAAACATGCTTTGTGTGACTAAATGTTAGAAAAGGCCACACAAACATAAAATTCATGTGGCCATTGGATGATCAATAGTCACACAAAAGACCCCTTTCTTCACTTGAAACACCATATGGTCACACTTATTAACACTTTTAGCCACTTTATGATTAATTGTATGTGACTAAATACCCAAAACAAACATGCTTTGTGTGACTAAATGTTAGAAAAGGCCACACAAACATAAAATTCAAGTGGCCATTAGATGATCAATAGTCACACAAAAGACATATTTCTTCACCTTAAACAACATATGGTCACACTTATTAACACTTTTGCCACTTTATGCTTAATTGTATGTGACTAAATACCCAAAACAAACATGCTTTGTGTGACTATACAGTGTTTATGGTCACTAATACGGATTAATCCAACAAAATTTATACCTAATTAGTCACACATGTTACGGTTTTGGTTACTCTTTGCAATAGAGACTAAAAAAGTCAAACACGTGACCATAGGGTACCTATGGTCGCACGACCTTTAGTCACACACGGTCGAAAAACATGTGTGACTATATGTATATCGTCACACATATTCGGTGTAGCCAAATCCACTTTTTGTTCTAGTGATCCTCAACAAAAAGGGAAGGATTGTTAATACAAATATCGTCATTAAACGTTACTTATATTTTTGATCTTTGCCTAAGTTTTGTTAACGACAAAAGTAAATTTAGTTTATAAAAGCTTAAAGCTTGTCAAGTTTATTAGATATTAAAACAAGCTTTCTCTAACAATATATTCATCATTCAAGCATTTACATTTGTGATTAGTAACATCTCTATATGACTCTAATCATTATGTATGATAGTAGTTTGTAGAATGTGTTAGGCTCTTAAAACCAAACACTACTTAAGCATTTGCATATTTCTATAAATAGTAATACAACATTTGACATCATGTATTACATCATGGAAATCATTGAAAGATTCCATTAGATATTTTGTGAGATTTGTACTCTTCATATCTTGCACAATCTCACTTAGATAGAGTTGACTTTAGGCAAGATTTGATATCTTGGTGTCGCGATCGGCGGTACCAAAATGGTACACGGCGGAACCCTTTAAGGGGTCCGCCGTCCGTGGACGCCCCGTCCAATTTGGCTATAAATAGCAATGCCAAGCCAAGTAGTTTCTCATCCCTTTCTAACATACTCATACATATCTTCTCTAACCTTTCTAACTCGGTTTCATATCATATTAGTGATCTCTTTGTAGCAAAGAAGATCAAGTCATATTCAAGCTTCAACGAGAAGTTGGAAGTCTTGTTTGTTTAGTGTTGTATGATCTATTGTTGATCCATACTTCATTGTTGTATCAAACCGTCATAATCTTGTGAGTGTGAGTGGTTAGTATTTTAGTCCTCAAAATACATTGTGTGTGGGAGTAGTTGTACCCTTGGAAAGAACTCGACATCTAGCTTAGTGTCGGAAATAGTGTGTTAAGTGTAAAGGTTTTCTCCACGGTGAAAGGAGCTTGTTGACTAGTGAAGTTAAACTCTCGAAAGTGAGACTCGGGAGTGGAGTAGGGCAAGGAAAAAGAGTCCTTGTAGGTCAACCACTATAAACAACTTGTTGTGGTTTGATCATCTCTTTCCTTATTTACTTATTACACATTGCTTGCATATTTCATTAACATACTCAAGATCAATATCAATTGATCTTTCAATAAGTTTCAAAACAAAGTTTTAATTGGTAAACTATTCAACCCCTTCTAGTTTTCTACAACTCCCTTAATCTCCAACTAGCTTTCCGCTTGCCAAAGTACCAAATGCATCAAAATCAAGTGCTCGGGTTGACTTATATTCTTACCCCTTAATTTCTTGTACTCTTCCACGATAACCGCTTAATACCAAAGATCGTGGTGTGCCAAGAACCTAGGCCAATTCGTGGGATTGTTTGCACCGAAAATAAGACAAATAAATGAAGTGCAGACCTTATCGATGTAAAGTTACTGCAGTAACCAAACAAGAGTTACGCCGTAATTAGGTAATTTCAAAGGATACGCGTAGCTATATCAAATTGCTACGTCAGAATTACAGATACAATGGTTACGCGTAACTAAAACCCCAGCCACGCCTGTAACTTCCCGTAAACTCAAAGACTCGAGATGTTTCAATTACGCAATAGATTACGCCGAACCATCAATTTTTTCCAAGTGGTAAAAGTTTTGATAAATTTTAACCTATTAGTGCTAAGGACCGCGCTTAACCCACTAAGTTTGTGTTTGACCCAAAACCCTATTTAAATAAACCCAAAACCCAAATCGAACCGCAGTGAAAGGACACGAATCAAAAAAATACATGGGAAATCATCAAATTGTCAATTAATCAAACTAGTATCAATAATTAATTCAAATAGGCAAGATCCCTAAAATATTAAAATATAAACCCTAATTGAAATAATTGACATAAACAAATCAAAAAGAGTAGTGATAGATCTTGCCACCATGGAGAATGCTTAGATGAAGTGGTCTTAATGGAAAAAATTTTGGACAAAATTTATCAGATGGGTAGGCGGTGAAAGTGTATGTGCAAACCTAGTTCTTATTCGTAAGGTTTTATACCGCCAAGATAGTTACTACAGCATTCGATGAAATAGTTACGTCAGAATTAATATTTTAGAATATTAAATGGTTGAGAAATGGTTACGTTGTAATCCTAATAAGGGTTACGCCGTAATTAGATTTTTAATTTTAATCAAAGGCCAGATTTTTATATATCTGATTGTATAGTGGTTACGTTGTAACTCTAAAAAAGAGGTTACGTCAGAACTAAATAGTCAAAAAGATTTTATAATAATTTTAATAAATTGTAATAAGGTTACGTCAGAACCCATGAAAGGAGTTAAACCGTAACTAATAGCGCCGTAATACTAATTATGTATAATTGCAATAAGAGAGATTGAGAAACGTACTTATGGAAGTGCTCAAATCTCTTAATGAGGTGAATATGAAATACCTTAGATCATTCATTAATCGCCCCCAAGCAAGGCGCCCAAAAAGCTAATGTGCTATTTCATCCCGCTTTTAATATTTATGAAACTTAGATAACTTAGGATAGACACATACTAACGGGCAGAAGTACCCGATCGATGTAGTAAAGCCTTAGGTAATCCGAGTATCGTCCCAAGAGAGTTGTGACCTTGAAAGAACTAAAATGATTAGAAAGGATATTGATAATGCCAAAGTTGATATAATCCATAGATATGCTATTATTCTAATTATACGTACACTAGAAATTTAGGAAAAGAGATAGATAAACGAAGCTTAATAAAGAATACAAATATGAATTAATTCCGATACCAAGATTCAATATAGTGGTTAATTATCACCGCACTCCTTTGGTCGATTCGTCAGCCTATGGTTCTTAGATTCCTCACCAAGATGAGCGTGTCACCCGGGATCATTCGGCAACCTAATAGCACCATTACACCAAATCTACTAGATCTAGACGGTGGGAACCCGCCGTTAGGAACTTAGATTCCCCTAACCTTTAAATACCTCCACTTGATAAGTGATCATTTGGTCAATTCACACACGAAGAGTGGTCGTACTATGGCCAATTCCTCCCATACTTCACTATCTATCGACTGGGGTCGCTTGGTCATATCTCCCACCCTTTAGATACTACAAAGCTTATAATACTACCAAGGCTAGCGATCTATGAAAAGACTAGCAAATGTCTATAAAGAATTATAGAGAATAACAATAACGTAAATGCAAACTTTAATTAATGATATGAATTCATAGTATAAGTTCTAGAAAATATAAAAGGAATCCAAACTCGAATACAAAGGAAATCGTAGACTAAGACTTCGTTATTCAAGGCTCCTAAACCATGCTTCTTCAGATGTGTTTGATCTCCCAAACCCTAGAAGGTTTGGGAAAGGAGAGATATCTAAAACCGATGAAACCATCGATCATTTATAGGTTTCAAACTAGTTACGGCAGAACCTTATTAGGTAGTTACGCCAGAACTTCCTTCAATCTTCCGTGGCTTATCCATTGGTTACGGCGTAACCTTAGCGGGGTTATGCCGTAGCTTCGTAATCCAAAGTATTTTTCATTACGCGAGTTCGAATGAGGGCTACACCGTGGTCTATGTTAATTTAGTGCATATCAGAGTTACTGCAGAACTGAGCCGAGGGTTACGCCGAGCCTTCGTATCTTTTAGTTGCGCCAGTAACTTCATAACTTGGTTACGCTTTAATTAAGAGACAGCTTGAATCAATTGGGCTTGAAAACGCCCAATTGCAACTTTCTTACTCAATGTGTCCCGAAATGAAATAATAAGGAATAAGGATGTTTTCACTAATAATTTACTCAAATGTGATGATATAGGGAAATTAACGCTAGAAACTCGGGACTATTTGATGTTATCACTACACTTGTGTAGTTAGGAATAACTAAATGATAAGAGGCATTAGGATAACCCTTGTTCGACACCGTAGTGTAATTACTTCTTTCACATCGGTTGAGTAATTCCCCACACCTTTGCGTTGTACTCATTTTTAGTATACGATACCCTAGTTAACCCCTCGAGCCTATCCTTTTCACTTCGCCTCGTGATGTTTCTGCTCGAATATCAATGAAGAGCATTGTTTACAATCCACCCCAAATGTACACCCAAATCGCCTTAGCCTACCTTGTATGCACTCACTTTTAGTGCATTATTGTTATCATACTAAACCCTCAGTTCAATTATCTAGTTACTTGCATAAGTTGCTAAGTCGAATCATATCCTTTGTACACAGTTTTGGGACGATTGGGACTCATGGGTAAAGTTAAATTTTATGGAATGATGGGAAAGAACGTTAAATTCAAATTCCCTTTATTTGCGTAATAATGTACTCCAAGTGTTTTGATCTTGTCAATTCGGGTCAAATTAGTGTTAGAATAATAAAAACTCAAGTGTAGGGATGTGCCTATAAATCCCTTATATTTTGATGTTATCGTAGAGGATGGTAGAGTAAAAGTGTATGAAAAAAATCGAAAAAAGAGTGTTGAAAAATTTGAAAAATGAAAAAACATACGGCTACCATCCTACATCTATATTTATATTTATGTTTGTTTGTTTCAAAGTTATCTAGAGTTTAGAGTGTCGAGTCTTAGCTTAGCAACGCCATTCTTCTCATGCTTGTAACATAAAGATTTTTGACTTGCCACCACTAAATCCCAACCAAACCCTTTGTTTCCCTACCGTAAGCCTAACGTTACAACCCTTTAAAAGACCTCTTAGATAGTTTTTCCTAGGTGCTTACGCCAAAGCGATGGAGTTTTGATCTAGTCTCAAACCTATGGTAATCTATGTACTAGGACCGGTTAATGAGTGTTTATCTTCCATTTCCAATTTGATATATTTCATAACACCCGAGAGATGAGGTGTTAGTATGTAATTTCCGTGCTTGTTATGACTTTTGTGAGGCTTATACTTGTTGTGAATAGTTCTAAACCAATGCTTCATGCCCCATAACTTATAAATTAATTGGCCAAAAGCACATTTGCTTGAGGACAAGCAAATACCAAATGTAGGGATATTTGATAAGGATTTAAAAGGTACACTTTTGAGGGGTCATTTATGTAAAACCCTAAAATCTAAATCGCGTGATATGACAATTTTGCCCTCAATTTAAAATTTATAAAAACTCGGGAAACACGTCAACATCATTTAACAAGTTATATGATTAATAATATACATACATTATGAGAATAATAAACTTATGATATACAATAAAAGAACATGAATAATTAAAAGTCTAAGTAACATTAAACCTTACAACTTGTACACTATTAACCTAGACTTGGAATAAGGCTAAATACATTGTCAAATGATAAGAATGGAAGTTATGGATTGGTCTTGAAACCTCCTTGATGGCCGGCCCCCTTTTTGCTCCATATTAACTCACCATATCAATTTTGATTAATCACATTATCTCATTCCATTTCATTTCAAAATACACAAGAAACCCTAGCTTCCTTTTTCTCTCAAAAGTGGCGGCATCTTATTAATTTTCCCCATTCCATACGAAAATCTTTCAACCAAAGTGATCCTAGGAGGCTCGTGATCGTGGGTAATCGTTTGGTGAACGTGGTGATCGTGTTTGGTTCGATTTGGAGCTTGGTCGTGGGTTTTGTAAGGTGTACGTGGGATTTGTTGAACCAAGAGGAGACTTGGTTGGTTTTTGTGGTTTGATTCTTGTCTTTTGTCTCGTACACGCTTCAAGGGTAACGTATCGTCATCTTAATCTATTCCTGTTAGGAATTAGAAATTCCTTGAAGATTAAAGAGTCGGTCACCTCAAGTATATGTAATCGTTAGAAAGCTCGTAGTCGTAGTTCTTTAAGTTAAGTAGTAATTTAGTTAAGTAACACCGTGGAGGATGGACGGGTCTTTACCCATCCGATGCCCGATCCACACCCAATAGTGTGGCGATTATGTAAGATTATAAATACTCTACCTCCCAAGGTAGAGAGTTGGAGCTCATAATAATATCTTTCACTTTCTCTCACTAAGTTCCCTAAACCTCTAACTTTCTCTCTAGAATTCCATCTATATGCTACTTTGTGTTATGGTTTGATGTGTATGTGAAAAGTTAATATCTAACAATTGGTATCAAGAGCCATGGTTAGATCATATCTTGCACATCTTTGGATTTATAGTGGTTTTAGGTGGTTTTGAGTTTGAAAAGTTTAGTGGTTTTTGCATCATTTGGTTGATTTCTTGTGTTAAAGTTTGAATTTTGTTGGTACTTTTATGTTTAGAATCATCAAAAGTGTTTAGGTTTTCATTTGGTAAGCTTGAATCATCTTGGTTGGGTTGTTTTGGATTGAAAAGTGAAGTTTATATGGTTTTTCATGCTAGCGACTTAGCTCACGGAATATTTTCTTGGTAGCGACTTGCTTCACATTTTGTAGCGAGTTACGTTGTTGGTGCTAGCGAGTTAGATCTAGCGAGTTAAAGCACAAGTAGTGGAATCTCCACCACGGTAGCGACTGTGGTAGCGACTTGGTCCAGAGCGAGTTGCTCTTTAGCGACTTGTATATCTAGCGACTTGAGTAGCTAATTGTCGCCAAAATTTTGCTAGCGACTGAGAGGTAGCGAGTTACTACTTAGCGACTTGCTTTTTTGTCTAGCGACTGGGACTCTAGCGACTTAGTGGTGTAGCTTAATTAAGTGTTAGCGACTTAGCACTTAGCGACTTGGTGACTTAGCGACTTGGTTCAAGGGTTATAGCGACTTGGTTGATTTTACGAAGAAGAGGTTTGACCAAAGTTGACTTTTACGCCAAAACTTCAAACGGCCATAACTTTTGATCCAGAATCTGCTTTCAAATAAATACCACAAAACGACCGAACAAATGAATATTGTGAAGTTTCACCACGATGTCGTGAAACGAATTTTTCGAGGCCCAAATCCACTCCGAAGGAAGTTATTGAGCTTTTAAGTTTTAGACCTAAAATTCTCCAGAAAACGCATCAACCAATCCAAATCTCAACCAATCAACATTTCACCTTTCCTACGAACAATCTAAAGTCCTATCACACAATCGTCTTTCATTGTATCATTCCATCGGTCATCTTAACACCCCATCGGTCATTGCTTAACGGTTTCGCCTTGATTTTAGTAAAATCCGCGAAAGATTCTATTTCTGCTTAAATCATAGACGTAAAATCCTGCATCCTTCCACATCATGTCTTACTCATCGACCCAGTGATTTCGTATGCTTAAACTATATGATGTTGTGGACAACAATGATAATGTATGCTACATCGAACGATTAAAGATGATTGAATTAAGCAATGAGGATGTGAGATCTCCGTGTTCGTAATCTAATGAGAGAATTGCACCACCAAGCTACGAATGCCATGCAAATGAAATGCAAGATTGAGCCCTATCGCCTACTTCATCCGCACCTCATTCGCTTGTTATCCATAGTCAGATCGAACATGTAGTGCTCTTTTCCGCCAGACTTACCTACATTGACAAGAAGCTTGTTGTTGAACTTAGAGCATTTAAAGTCGCAACTTACCAATGAAGAAGTTCAAAAGGATGGTTCCAGCAGCTCTTCAAGTAATCTACAAACAATTTCAACCATTCATCGCTGGGGAATATTCAATAGACACAATCAACACTTGACCGAATTTCCTTCAAAAACATATCGGAATGGAAATTGTGAATTCATTGAGACATTTATCCAACTCATGGATAATATGAAAAGTTCATTGAAGAATCGCACAAAAGAATGAAGACGTGAATGAGTGTCGTGCGCTTGAAAGATTGTTGTGATAAGTTGGGTAATGTATCCGTGAAGAATCGGTGGTGCCGAATGCGTAATGTTAGAGAAAACAAATAATGATGAGTCGGACAATGCTAAAATAGAATCTTCATGCTCATGTCCACAGAGAGAGAGGTGCACCACCACAACCCGCAAGCTAATGCAAAGGAACGCTACATGGAAGCTTCGGATGTACCCAAGATAGAGATGCACCGCCACAACCTCGTGCACGTTAATGCAGAGGAAACTTGCATGAAAGTTTCGCAGCACCTAGGTATGCATCTTCTTCTCAAAATGATGATTATGGATTGCATGAGTACACCGTGATTTGTGCTCGATGATTCCTTGACCACCGAACTCAATACCTATAAGGATCAAGTTGCTATATACGAACAACGTGCTAAGTTTGAACTTACCACCGTGAGCGTGAGATGGATATCCAAATGCGCATAATTATTAGAAAAGTAATTTTAGAGAAGAAGTATTAAAACAAGAGTTAAACTCCTTACAAGAAAAGCTTTCCAAAACCGCTAAGCAAAACACGAACTTCAAGAAAATGTTAAAATGCTTAAGCAAGAATTCAAGGCTAAGGAATCAAAACTTTGAATGATTTTTCCAATCTAAAACTTTGAAAACAAGCTTGAAAATAAGTTGTACGCATAAGGAATACCATTCAAACCGCTCACATGATCACTAAGCATCGAGTCTTAAGCGATAAGCATAGCATTCCCTTGTTGAGGAACCAAACCAGAGGTAATTAAAAGGCTAGAAATGCTCATAAGGTGCTTTATGATGGTAATGAAATCCTTAAGCCTAGGCGTAAACCTAGTTGCGTTGAGTGCACCGAGGAAGATAAGAAACTGATGAAGTCACTAGGAGAAAATGAATAAGAAGTTAGAAGATCCCGAGTGTAAAAAGAATAACATAACGATCAAACCCCATAATTACACTAAAGAAAATTGGATCTCCTTGAACAAGTTTAAGCCTCGACTTATTAACCCCCGAACAAGTGTTCGGAAAAGGATATGGAAATGCAAAAGTCGAAAATCTTGTTGAAAAGAATCCCTTGTAGGAAATCGCCTAAATCAACTGTGTATCCTCCTAATACACCAATGCACTTAGTTCCTAGATCTCTTGCCACTAAAAGCAAGACCTTAATCATGAATATGTTATCTTTCAACTATTTGTTGATTTTGAGAAAACTTGTAAGAAAAGGATCACACCCACCGTATAATCAAGGGAAAGGGTTTTGAGCAAACTAAAGAATGCTATTTAACCGAGGTCATGCCTTTCTTTAAACAACTAAAAGATCAATTTGAGAGTCTTAAAAAGGGACGATTCGATATTAAAGAAATGGAAAAGGTATTTGATGCAATGATTGTTGAGGTTAGTGATTATGAGAGAGAATTAAAATATAATGAGATTGAGAGGAAGAACTTGCATACACCGAATGAGAATCGATTTTTGAATGTATTGCTCAAGATGTGTTTTTCATCGCTACAAATTGTTCCATTAATGCTTCTCAATTTCATGAATTATCCGTTGCTCGAAAGTCTCCCATGATCGTGTCATTGAGCTTGAAACAACAAATTCAAAATTGCATGAGAAAATAGAACAGATGATCATGATAACTTGGTCAAACATTATTCTAAATTAGAAGTTGAACATCTTGCTTTGCAATTAAAACATCAACATCTCAAAGAAAATGTTAAAACCTCAAATATCAAGACATCCTCCGATGCTCCCGAGTTTGATGCGCTTTTGAAATTAGCAAACGTGATGAACAAATTCGAGCTCATTGCCACACGATCAAAAGATTGAAAGCCCAAATTTCACAACCGAAAGGTGAAAAGAAGGATGACTGGTTCCCATATGCCTCCACCTTTAGATTCTCGTAATTTCCAACTTCAAAACATAATTGATAACTTGCAAAAGGAAAATGATTGTTTTAAAGTCGAAATTTCAAAGGTTAATGATCAAAACAAAGAGTTATGTGATTCATTTAAAGTTAATCATGATAAACAAATTGAAAAGATAACTTTACTTAACGATATTGAGAATCAAGCGTGAGGTGAAAGGAAAGTTGCCAATCCCAATTGCAAATACTGCTCCTAAGGTTTCGATTGTGATAAATATGCTATCGATATGTTATATATTCCCCGCCCATTAGGAATAATGAACTTGCACATAAAGCATATCTCTCATACCTTAAGGAAAGTTTGAAGGGTCTCCGTGAGATTGTTGAAGATGAAAGATTAGAAAACCTTTGATAGTACTATAGCCTATGCCCGCATGGATGCCAAACGATCTCGTGAACTCTTAGAGTATGTAATTGTCACAAGTCCGAAATCTAGCAATAGGCTAGATAGAATAGTTGTGCCTTGTTCTATGCCTAAAGCCAAGCATGTGACCCTTGATATGCCTTGTTCCATGTCAAAATTCAAGCAAGCAACCTTGATGTGCCTCCTAGAACTTCGATCCCAAAGACTTCTAGACCGTAAATGCGTAAAGTAGTGAAGCCATGTAATGTTCCCATCGTTATTTCTACAGATGTTAAGATTGACACTAAAGTTAGGGTCAAAACCTAGAAGCAATGCAAAGAAGGATAGGATTACGCAAACTAAAAGTGTTCATGATAAGGAAGTGAAAGAACACCATAGGGACAAGAAGTTTGATTTGAACAAAAGAATCGTGTTAGTTCTAGTATTAGCTCTAAGCTTATCAAATTAATTCGAGGCCTCATGTCGTCTCGCAAAACATGTAAAAATGTTTATTTTCCGTAATCATGATAAATGTGATGTGTTATTTCGAGGTCTAAGATTCATAACCCGCTTAAGAAAGTTTGGAGAGCAAAACAGATTAAGCAATCTTGGAAACCCACAGGAATGTGTTTACAAATGTAGGATTTCAAAGGAAGCCCACATGTGTCGAATATTAACGAATGGCAAACCTTACCCTTAGCTAGATCCACTATGCCTAGAATAGTGCTCGTTAAGGTTTGGAAGCCAACCGGTAGAATAATCCCATTAAGCACAAAATGTCATTTGACTAAGTCCGATGCTTCTACTAGTTCAGCTCCTAGGATAATGCCATTGCATCTAGGGTTTCACGATTCAAAGACTGCTTGTGCTAACCAAAAGGAACCCATCAAGACGTGGGGATCCAATGTTTCCAATTCTTTGTCTTCGTCTGTTGTCCAAAGTGTGTCGCATAAATCGTCCCTTGGTATTTGGATTCGGGGCTCTAAACATATGATTGGGCTCTTAACAATGACGTCTGCTCAAATCGCTCAGCCTCGACTTCATCATTATGGCGTCGCAGATAACACTTCAGCCCCCTGCCTCAAAGAAAAGAAAGGTGTACGCTTCAAGGCGCTTTATCTTCTTAAGAAGAGAAATCTTCATGTTTATGACCATTCTCATCGACATTCTTCATCAACATGCTTCATGCTTTTTCCATGCGCTCACCATCAAGTGAACCGACTACCGATAATTACTCTTATTCCTCTTGCTCAATATAATGAAGATGGCGACATCATGTGCTAATTTTATGGGGAGAAGTGTGAATATAATACATTTGGATGATAATCACTTGGTTAATCAAGAATGGCATCTCTCGTATGCAATTCTTGAGGGGAGAAGAAGTGTGAATTTTTGCATGGTTGATCGATATTTGAGAATATATGGTCAAACGGCTCCTAACCCATGTAAGAACCGAGATTCTTCTTATCGGATCATCTTCACATGTAGTTTCTTCTAAGAGCCGTTGGTTGACATCTTCACACGGGCCGATATGATTAAATGACAAAGTGCTTCTAGTTGTCGGGTCGATTTCTTTGATGAACATCTTTCTCGTTCTTGTTTGATTGGGAGGATTTTAATTAAGGGATTTGCTATTTACAAGTTAACGGAATGCCTTTGGTGTGAAGAAGATGTTAACTGCCTATTTCCCATTCGGATAATCTTGAAGAAGGTCGAGTCTACGCCTAATCTACATTTGAAAGCTACATGATTAGAAGACTAAAGACTAATTGCATTTGATGATCTAAAGACTTCTTCTTAATCCGGCCGAGAAGAACACTTGAAAATCTTCGCCGCTTAGGGAGAGCACTAATTGGGGAGATTGAAAAGCCAAAATTTAATCCCCAATTAGACTTGTTTCAGATTCTTTAGCAATGATTCATTGCTTGATTTTTGATGACACCTCCAACGCCTAATGCTTCAATTACTAAGGATAATTGGGATTCATTGTTTGGGATTCATTGTTTTCAAAGATATGTTTGATGAGTACTTCCAACCTCTAACGAATGTTGATCATCCACTTCAAGCTCATGCTCCGGTTTCTACCGACTCAACTAGTTCACCATCTAAGAAGTACTTCGTAACTCTCAAGAAACCCAATCTCCGCTATTCCTCAAGGCGTTGATAATGACTATCATAATATTGTTGTTGCACTCATGAATAATGATCCGCTTTGGTATTCCTTTACCAAATCTTCACGGATTATTGTTCATGAATAATGATCCGCTCTTTGGTATTCCTTTGCCAAATCTTCACGGATTATTGTTCCTCTCATGGTGCACGTTATAAATCAACCACATGAACATTAAGGAAAATGACTACCTCATCCGCTCGAAAACATTATTGGTGAATCTTCCGATCGCTTTACATGTATACCTTAAGGAAGAATGCATTGATGTTGAGGAATCATTTGCTCGGTTCATTCAATGGGTCAATGTACATCCGATTGTATGTTTATTCACGTGTTGGACATTTGACACAAGTTGATTACTTCGAGTTAATCATTTATCACTTATTTGAGATTGAAGTTGTCCTTCACAAAGGCGTGTTCTTATTTGATAACTTGCTCGGGCTTAAGAATTTGAGTTGAAGGCTTGATTTATCTAGTTACCGCAATGAGTGGATGGTTGAAGACCGTTAACTATCACTATTAGGAGTTACGTTGTTTTACTCAAAGGTCACATGTAGATGACGATGTGGATAATATCAAGAGGTGTTAATGTCTCATACTTTGTTTGAGTAGTGAGTACTTAGAGATTTGCTTGAAGCATAGATTCTCGATAATCGCTCTTCCATCTTTAAGTGCAAGCTTAAGACACAAATGCGGGAATTCGACTTCGATTTCAAGTTTGGTATATCGGGTTTTTCTTCAAAGGGTCACTTCAAATTGTCTACATATGGGTTGATAAAGATAGTCGAGAGAGTTTATGTAGCGCTTGATTCTCACAGATTCATTTGGGCTATTTGAGTTCTTCTCACAAGATTTCAAGTTTATGGATATATTATGTTTTGTCGATTCCGAGGTATCAAAACTATTTGGGGAAGGATATATTATTCCAACTATTTGGGGAAGTGGTCTCGGAGACCTTTGGTTTTTGTTACTTCAATGTTCAGCTTGGAAGAAATGGAAGAATATTTGAACGTGAGATGATATCGCTTATCGACATCTTATATATGGTTTATGATAAAGTGCTTCCGTTATATGCACAACATGTTCACTTGATCGAGCTAATTCGCTTATTTCGAGTTGACATCCACAGAGATGATTAGTGACTCAACATGTTACATGGATGTCATCGCTCTACTCTTGTTGGGTACATGTGTACATTATGTGCCGATTGGTTATATGTTATATAACCGAATGCACTTGGTAAAATGAAGATGTTGATATATTGTTCCCTAACTAGACAACCGGTCAATCTCGAAGAGTAAGGTGTACATCGGGATGCACAACAGTTCATGTGATCGGTCGAATCGCTAATCCGGATTTGATAACCACCGAGACGATCAATGTTTCAACTTGTTACTTTGGTGTTCTCGTGTTCTTCGTGGTGCCGAGCTTCAATCAATGAGACCGCTTTGTATTCAACTCTAATTTAGGGAAATGGTCTTTATTCGATGTTTGTCGGTTTGGGGAAGCTACCAAAGATTCAAATTGAGAAGGCTCATGTTCGACGATTTTCTTAGAAGCCTCGAATGCTTTGGTGGCGAAAGTTTAAGAGATGTTGATTCCTTTCTTCTACAACGTCGAACGATATCTTTATCTCGGTACTCATTTCATCATTCTCTTAAACTAATTTATCTCTTGTAAATATTTATTCGAAAAACAAAATACAAAATTATAAAACCTTCAAAATCAAATAGAAAAATATAAAACTTTCAAAATCCATAAAATTTGAAAATTCAAAATCTTCAAAAATATTGTCATTTTGTCATGTTTCTCTCGATTCGATAATATCTACGGTTTGATGTTGTCATTCAAAGAATGACACGGACTTTAGATGTTGTTCGAATTTTATATAAAAAAAAAAAAAAAAAAAAAAAAAAAAAAAAAATCAAAAATCAAAAAATATTTTGGGAGAAAGAGAAACAATGGTTTATTGTCATTTTCGTGCAATAACCCGCTTTTAAAGAAAGAACAGAGCCATGTTTTACCATGTTTTCAAATTCTATGCTCGATTCTATAAACATTTATCTCATTGAAAACTAAATGCTTTGAAAAATAACTCAATCTCTATTTTTGATAATCATCGACTTATTTGTCAAAATCTTATCTCTCAATCAACAACCTACGTCATTGATTGAGGGGAGAATGATTTCAATTAAATTAAAAAGTTATTTGGCATTAAATTGTTTTCAAAAGATATACATGCATGTTTTATAAATGGAGTTTAAAGTCTTAAAATCCGATCCTTATCGCTTAAAACACTTTCACAATCAAGTCACAATTCTCCTTAAAGCTTTCAAAATCAATTTAATTATACGAGATCACAAATCTCAAATGATTTGATAATTGTGATCGGGGAGAATGTGATTTAAATTGGATTTAAACCGATAATCGTGTAAATGGTTATAAAAGAATGTACATGTCATCCTTCTCACATGTGACAAACGATTTCAATTTTTCAATGCACATGTTGAGGGGAGCATCTATCTTAAACCTTTGATTTGAAACGTGATCATTCATCCTAATGTGTGTTCCTCTAGTATGTGCAAAACTCTTTTCAAACCTCGAGGCACATATTGAGGGGAGCAAAATTCATGGAAACCTCATCCTTCCCGAAATGCTATACCAACTTGATCTTTTGAGGAAGTGATGTTGATATCTTTAGAAAATGGTAATTAAAAGAAGTAAATTCTTTCTCTTGCCTCCGTGCAAAACATTTTCAATACTTGATGCACATGTTGAGGGGAGTTCTCGTTTAAAATATCAAAACAATTCAGTACAAAAAGCTTTGATAATATATCACAAGTATCCGAATTGATTTTCAAATGGTTTTCAATTGATCCAATGGCAAATGAACAATACCAAATTGACCGACCAACTTTACTTTATGTACGGTGATATAAGGATGATAAGGTTAGGTATTGGTTCCCATGATCCGCCGTAATCGGAGGGATCTACCCAGGACAATCCACTAGTTAGTGTAGAAGTCCTTAGGTATGATGATAAAAGGAGAAAATGAGATAAGGGAAGAGTGCGGACTAAGACCGAGCTAGTATCGAATAAACCCAACAAGGTTCTAGCTATGAAGTCTCGTAAGCATCAAGGGGTTGAAGAATTAAAAGAATTGAATGAAAATAGGTGAAAACAAATAGCCCTCCATTAATTCAACCTTAGGCGTAAACCGGTTCAATTCATATGCTACCGATGGTAACATCGGATTGAAGACAAGACGTCATGGACCCAAAGGACGACCGCACTTCAACTTTCCAAACCACTCAAGTTCCTCTTAAAAGGACTTGTTTCATTCTCACGGGAACCGACATTATCTATCGACTTCTCTTAGAGATGGTTGATATTGAAGAAGGAGACCTCTCCCTAGTCTCCGCTACAGATCCAAATATGCACAAATTGAGTCTAGAGCCACGAGATCATCAATAAATCTCATTAGGACACTTTCAATGAAGACTCTCTGCTTCACACAATGTGGAAAGAGAGATTATATCTTGAGTCCCACGATTATCCTTGTGGTATTGCCGTAACATCCGAGTGATGTGTTTACATATTCACAATGAAGATGGAAAGCCTTCGAGCCAACATCAAACAAGCTCCTCGGTAGGTGGCATGTGAGATCTATTATATAGATCAACCATGTGACAACCGAATGTAAACAATGGGGCGATTCAATCTCTTGAATCAATCCCGGTTCAAAGTTATGGATTGACGGATACCTTTGAAAACCCGTCTTTGTGCTTAAAAACTCTTTTCTTTAGCACATCGATCGTACTCATTTTTCAAACCAAAAGGTATTTTTATGATTGATAATTGATTTTCAATAAAACCTTCGTTGTATTGCAAAACAATTTCTATTGAGCAATACACGATTGTTTTTCAAATCTCTTTTCATCAATCTGGACTTAAAATTACCGGTTCACTCACTCCGTGTTGTCTTCTTTGAGATGTTCCGTTTGAGAACAACTAGAACAACGCGAAACCCCGTCAAGGAGATTCTTAGGAATCCTACCGATCACAGCAAGATTTGTATCGATCAACGGGAACCCGGGCCGGTACTCAATTCAACGAAGTGATCAAAGACACTTTCGCGATTTGTTGCTAATCGCTGTATGCGTGTACGCCCGACGCTTGCAAATGATCGTAATGAAGCGGTCAATCCATAGCCGCATGCTCACTTAACACATTCAACTCAAAAGAAATCATGATTAGTGCATCAATGACTCGATATTTTCACTCCATGCTTCGCCACGCCGCCAATATCATGATTCAACAAATGCTTCCGCTACTCGATGAGAAGATATCATGATCCGTAATGTGAGCATGTCGGTCCCAAAGTCACAACATCACAAAATACCAACCACAAAGGATGTGTCGAGATTGTTGATAGTCGATGATCTCCAAAGATGGCTCAAACTTATCATCACGTGGATCAAGAAAAGACCTCCACTTGGAATGACCAAACATGCAATGTGAAGAATCAATGACTACGAGCTTATGAGCAAAGGACTACATCAAGAATGCAAGATCAATTGTTAATGTAATATCTATTTGTATTCAATGTAATTTTGATGTATAATTGAGGTGACCTCCTTGGGGAGATTGTTAGGAATTAGAAATTCCAGATTAAAGAGTCGGTCACCTCAAGTATATGTAATCGCTAGAAAGCTCGTAGTCGTAGTTCTTTAAGTTAAGTAGTAATTTAGTTAAGTAACACCGTGGAGGACGGACGGTCTTTACCCATCAGATGCCCGATCCATGCCCCAAAGTGTGGCGATTTGTGTAAGACTATAAATACTCTCTACCTCCCAAGGTAGAGAGTTGGAGCTCATAATAATATCTTTCACTTTCTCTCACTAAGTTCCCTAAACCTCTAACTTTCTCTCTAGAATTCCATCTATATGCTACTTTGTGTTATGGTTTGATGTGTATGTGAAAAGTTAATATCTAACAAGCGTGATTGATCTCATTTCTTGACTTTACTTTCATTGTTTGCTTGCTTCAATAAGGCATGATATTCTCGACCTTATCTCTTAAGGTTTTCGTGATTCTTATACATCTTTCGATATTAGCTTGATCATTACGTTGTACTCTAAGCCTCATGATTGTGGCTTCCCTATGACTTTGCTATGCTCCTTTGATATGAACCTTTGATATGAACCTTTGATATGAACCTTGATATGAAACAATGATATGAAACTTTGATATGAAATCGATATGAACCCTTATGATATGTATATGCTTTGACCCTTCACCGACACCGAGCCAAATTTGTTTCCTAGTCGAAGGTAACTCGACCGTGTCATTGATGCACCAATGGCATGACTTTAGTGTGGTTGAGTGATGTTCCACACCGTCCCCATTTTGATATGATTATGAGCTCACTATATGTATTTGATTTGGCCATTATATGTTTTGGGGCGATGGATGCATCCTAGATTTAATTTGTTTTGAGGATTTTATCGATTGAGCTTTGTTTGGTGAATGATGTCGGGTGCAATCCGCCTTCACATTTTGGGAGTTGATCACCCATGGTTATTTGAGGTCTCCTCTCCTTTATATGGTATTTCGAGGTCACCCTGGATACAACCGATATGATATGATATGATTTGTGTTTGATTTGATATGGGCTCGTGGTCGAGGACCGACCTTTCATTTCTATTTCTATTCGCCATCCTTTGTTATGCCTTATGATATTCTCTTTACACCTTATGATTATGCTACCTTCATTATTTAACCTTCGATTATTCGCTTGTTATATATATATCCACTCACTGGGCTTTTAAGCTCACCGCTTTTCTTTCCATGCGTAATTGCTTAGGTTGGGATTCTTAGCTATGGGTTTGAGTGATGAGCGGATATGCGGACTTATGGCTTTAGTCATCTTAGTTTCTACTTCATTATGTTGGCATTTATTAGACTCGGATTATGCCTATTTATGTCTTGGATTATTCCTTTGATTCCTTTTGGACTTATGTAATGTTTAAGCCGTGTTGACTGGATTATTTCCTTTGGTTATTTATATAAGACTTCCGCTGCTTTGTTATGTTCATTTTGTATGCTTTGAAATGACACCATTTTGTAATACTTCTACCCTTATCGGGTTGGGGTGTTACAATTTAAGCCTTTAATCGACCACTTTTATATCCGTTACTGCTTAATTTCGTTCATTTTCACTTTTTAGGTCTCTTGAAGGTAAAATGCTGGAATGACACTTATTTAGACGAAAAGTGTTGGGCCATATACAATCGTGTATATGTGATTTGATACAACAAAACTATATATGCTTTAATGAAGATAATTGAAGGACTTAATATGCATAATGGAGATTCTATGTCGATAGAGTATATGCAAAATACTTATCTTTATTAAAGATTACGTAAGATATTGTTTTACTTGTAGGATAAGTTTGTAACCCTAGCACCTCTATTATATAAAGAGATGACATGCACGTAGTTTATTAGATGATTAGAACTACACACAAAATATACACGCTCCATATATTATTAGTTAGTTCATAGCTTCAAGGTTGAAAACCCTATCACTATTAATGGTGATCGACATAATATTGAGGCTTAGTTTGATATTATTACCGTGTTCGCTATTCTTATTGTTTGTGTTCTTCTTAGCCTTATTGAGTAGATTCCGTGATACCATTAAAGTTCCGTAGAATTCCACTTAGTAGTTTTATACAAGATTACTAAACCCTTTATAAGTTAAAGGTTAAAGATCCATACAACAACAACTGCTCTACAATTGGGATCTACAAAAGGCGTGAATATGTGAAGAAAATGGCTAAAGTCAAGATCAAGACACTCAGTCTTGGAAGTGTACCGACGCGCCACAGATAGCGGCGACGCCGTCCCTCTAATTGCGACGGCTCAGAGTGAAATTGTTATTTTGTACCGACGGCGCCAGCTTTAAAGAGTAGGGTGTCACAACTCGACGGACTAGATCCGATTCGCACATACGAAGATGAAGCCGATGACGCCACAACCACAACGTGATGCCGTCAAAAGTTGACTTGGTTAAGACGAAACTCTAATGACGGCGATCCGACGGCGTCACAATTAAAGAGTGACGCCGTCGCAGTTGTAACTCTATATATAGAATTCGAATTTTCAGACTTTTAGAGAAGTAGAATTGTGGAGTAAAAACCCTAAACGATTTTGGTTTGTCTTGGGCAGTATCTTAGGGTTCTCATACCCTATTTTACATCAAGATAAGTAATCTACTTCATTGATTTCATTATGTCTTCGATTGTATGTGTGTATGCTTGCATGTTTTCCATGTCTGACTAATTTACTTTTGTGTTTGCTTAGATCTATGAAACCTAGTTATTGAATATTGATTGGTTGTCTTTTATCTTAATTGTAATTGGCTTAGGATTGCAATTGGCCATCGTTGTGTTTTTAATACTTGAGTAATCTTTGTGAACATTAGTTTATAATCGCCTAGAGTTATTATAGGCTAAAAATCCAAAGATAACCTTAGAGTTAGTTTATGAATCCTAGAGATTTTGTAGGGAATAACCTTAAGGTATCCTCAAAGAGTTAGGGAAAAAAAGCATACCCTACGACCTTAGGAGACACAACGCGTTAAGAATAAGGACGTGACAATTCAACCATCAATAAAAGATAACTAGGGAGTAATAGCATCTAGGTAGACACATTTTTAATCATCATACAAGCACACATCAATAGGCATAGACTAACCCTTAGCTTAGTTAATTAGAATATATATAAAATATACTAGACGAGTACCCGTCCATAGCAATGAGATTTTTTAGCGACAGATCATTTAGTGATAAAAAAAAGTTTAGGGAATAATATTCAATGCGATGCTTTAGCCGATCTTGGAGCAAGTATCAATTTGATGCCCTATTCGCTGTATTCCAAATTATCCATCAACACCTTAAAACCTACAAAGATGAGCATTCGATTAGCCAATCATTCTTATCAGTACCTTGTAGGAGTTGCTGAGAATATGCTCGTTCAAGTTGGTAAATTCATTTTCCCATTGGATTATGTGATCTTAGACATGGAGGAGGATAGTAGAGTCCCATTAATTTTAGGAAGACCTTTCCTGAACACCGTTGATGCAATCATCAAAGTAAAAAGTAAAGAGCTCAATCTTGGAGTTGGAGAAGATCGAATTACCTTTCTAATCGATAAAGCAATGCGATATCCACGTTCCAGTGATGACACTTGTTTCAATATTGATGTTATTGATGAAGTCACTGATGAAGAATTGAATGCATTACTTACCATTTCTGATCCATTCATGACTACTTCTGAAAAGATTAGTGAAACAAATCTTGATAAAGAGTTCACGATTTTATGGAAGTAGGATTCGAGGAAGATAACATCAAGATGGAGAAATAGAGGAAGAGAATTTTGAGGAAATAACTTTCAATGATCAAATGAGGAGAAAATCTTCTTCAAGAACCGCCAATGATCTTGTGCTTAAACCACTTCCGACCATCTTGAATATGCTTATCCGAAAGAAAATTCACTTCTTCCGTAGTCATATCTTCATTGCACAAAATGAGGAAAAGGAACGCCGGTTTCTATTCTCAAAATCATAAGAACGCCGCTTGGAAAACTTCTGATATTCCAGGAATTAGTCCCAATTTTTGTAAACACAAAATCAATTTCGAGGAAGGGATTAAACCTGTTGTGGAAAGACAACGTCGACTCAATCCCAACATGAAAGAAATTGTCAAAAAGGAAATCATCAAACTTCTTGATGCCGGTATCATTTACCCCATCGAGGACAGCCCGTGGGTGAGTCCAGTTCACTGTGTTCCTAAGAAAGGAGGAATGACCGTTGTGACTAACGAACGGAATGAATTAGTTCCTACTAGAACTATCACTGGATGGCGCGTTTGTGTTGATTATCGTAAATTAAACAAAGCCACCAGAAAATATCATTTTCCTTTTCCCTTCATGGATCAAATGCTTGAAAGATTAGCAGGGAACAAGTTCTTTTGTTTCCTCGATGGCTTTTCAGAGTATTTTCATATTCCAATTGATCCTACTGACCAAGAGAAAACCACCTTTACTTGCCCTTTTGTAACTTACGCTTACCGGCGTATGCCTTTTGGTCCTTGTAATGCACCTGCGACTTTTCAAAGGTGTATGATAGCAATATTCCAAGATATGCTTGAAACCTCCATGGAAGTTTTCATGGATGACTTTTCAGTTTTTGGAAACTCATTTGATGCTTGTCTTTTTATTCTCGATAAAATGCTCGAAAGATGAGAAGCTGCACATCTTGTCCTTAACTAGGAGAAGTGTCACTTTATTGTGACTGAAGGAATTGTGCTTGGTCACAAAATCTCCAATGCAGGCATGGAGGTAGACAAAGCAAAAATCAACATTATCACAAAGCTACCACCTCCAACTAACGTTAAAGCCGTTAGAAGTTTTTTAGGACATGCCGGTTTTTACCGTCGCTTTATCAAGGATTTTTCCAAAATATCTCGTCCTATGACAAAACTTCTTGAGAAAGATTCTATTTTTTACTTCAATGCAGACTGCATGAAAGCATTCGAAACCTTGAAATCACAACTGACTAGTGCACCCGTTATGGTTTCACCTGATTGGTCACTACCGTTTGAGCTCATGTGCGATGCAAGTGATTTTGTTGTAGGAGCTGTTCTAGGTCAGCGAGAGGGAAAACACTTTCGGCCAATATATTTTGCGAGCAAGACACTTAATAATGCTCAGCAGAACTATACGGTTACACAAAAAGAATTATTGGTTGTAGCTTTTGTGTTCACAGATCATTCGGCACTCAAGTATCTGTTTACCAAACAAGATGCAAAGCCGCGTCTTATTCGATGGATTATATTGCTCCAAGAGTTTGACATCGAGATCAAAGATAAGAAAGGGGCAGAAAATCTAGCCGCTGATCATTTATCACGTCTTGAAAATCCGAATTTAGAGGAATTAAAGGAAGAAGAAATCGATGATTACTTCCCTGATGAGACCCTCATGACGGTTGATGATAATGAAGCTCCTTGGTTTGCTAATTTTGCAAATTATCTCGTCGGAGGAATCCTTAGGAAAGGATTAACTCATGCCCAACGGAGTAAATTCTTTTCGGAACTTAAACACTATTATTGGGAAGATCCCTATCTTTTCAAAATGTGTCCAGATGGAATGATCCGAAGATGTGTTTCTGGTTCTGAAACCCGATAAATTCTTGATGAATGCCATCATGGCCCTACTGGGGGACACTATGGTCCTTCCACCACAGCTAAAAAAGTTTTTGATGCTCGATTCTATTGGCCCACAATATTCAAAGAAGCCCATAAGCTTGTTTAAAACTGTGGTGCTTGCCAAAGATCTGGTAACCTTTCTCGCAAAGATGAAATGCCACAAAAAAGCATTCAGGTTTGCGAAATATTCGATATTTGGGGAATCGATTTATGGGACCATTTCCTAAATCCCACAAATACAAATACATTCTCGTTGCTATCGATTATGTTTCTAAATGGGCAGAAGCCGAAGCTTTACCCACGAACGATGCTCGAGTTGTCATAAATTTTCTCAAAAAGATTTTCGCTCGTTATGAAATTCCTAAAGCTTTGATAAGCGATCGAGGAACTCATTTCTGTAACAAACAAATGGAGAAAATCATGAAAAGATATGGAGTTCATCATCGTTTCGATACAACTTATCATTCTCACAAACCAGTGGCCAAGTCGAAAACACCAACATAGCTTTAAAAGAATACTCAAAAAAACAGTGAAGGATAATCCTTCAAAGGTGGTCGAAAAAGCTTGACGATGCTCTGTGGGCGTTTCGTACGGTAAACTCCAATTGGCACAACTCCTTACATACTTTTGTATGGAAAAAATAGTCATTTTCCGTTCGAAATCGAACATCGCGCATCGGGCCCTTTAGAAGTCGTAACATCGATCTCAAAATAGCCGAGAAAAGAGATTCTTGCGCTTGCATGAACTCGATGAATTAAGACTCCATGCTTATGAGAATTCCAAATCAGATAAAGCCGTAACCAAATCTTATCATGACAAAAGTCGAGGATTCGGAAAGAATTCAAAGTCGGAGACAAAGTTCGCTTTCAACATGAAATTTAAATTCAAAGCTCCTAAGCTCAAACCAAAATGGTTCGGACCATATATAGTGAAACATTGATATCCATCGGGTTATGTCGAACTTTATGACAAGCATGGTAGAAGTTTCATTGTTAATGGACACCGAGTCAAGTTATATTATGATAAGGAGCAAATGAATGAAATTTCAATCGAGGCGATTTTGCCTAAGTCAGAATTTGAAGCTATCACATTCATGGCACCTTCGCCAGTAAGCTACAAGAAGAATGTTCCTTGGGCTACAGAAACTGGATTCATCTAGGATGTTCTTCCTAACGCTTGTGATACTGCGAAGTTATATGATATTAATGAGACTGGTGTGGGGGGTGAATAGGAAAATTAGAGTTTTTGAGCTTAAATTTTAAAATTTGTTTGCCCTTATGACATAGTTATTTTCACGCTTTTAGGATAATACATTAGAATAACTGGATCAATCCACTGGTAAAATCTGTAATTTTTGAAAAATTGAGATGTGTTCCGATTAATATTGCAATCCATTCTGGGATCGATAACATTTGCTAGCACACATTATATAAGCCCTTTCCACTAAATTGTGAGGATTTGAGCCTATATCATATATATAGCATACATCTTTTATGCTTTAGATCTTTTCATGAGTGTGCTGGTGATTTTATTTATTCTAGAACTTGTGCTTGTAAATCATTGCCAGACCGCAGTGAGATCGCATTCGTGTGATATAAGTGTATTCGTGTGATAAAGAGTCACCTTAGGATTTAAACCCAAATGGCCTTCCATTTTACATTTAATGATACATTAGCTAACCACATCAGTTAGTTAACCACCCATATGGACCCATTGTAGCACTCACTTTTAGTGCTAGATACCCTTAGTACACCCTCCGAGTCAATCTTTTCATTTTTGTTAAATCCAGAAAAATAAAAATAAAATATTTTACACTTTAAGCCTTAGCCTAACCTTTGTCAATGTCTAAACGGTTGGTTGCCAGTTGCTTGGTACGACTGGATTGTTTTTATGATTATGAGTAACCGCACTTTGTCATTCGTGTGTGCCATTTCAAGATAGATGTTCAAAAAAAAAAAAAAAAAAAAAAAAAAAAAAAAAAGTTATGTAATAAGTTTTTGCCAATATGCTATGTATGAATAATATTGTTATGGCGAATCGATGTGAAGATTTGTGGAAGTCCAAGAGAGAAAGATTGTAACTATAATCATTTACTGGTTTACGGATTGTTTGGTAACTAGCAACAATGGGAATTAGACTTGACTCTATTTTTCTTTTAAAACCAATTAAATAAATAATCCACTGCCTCATCCATACCCTTTGATCACCCGAAGCCTAACATTTCAACCCTAATAAAAGACCTCTTTAGATGTTTACACTTGGTGCTCACGCCACGTTGGTGGAGTTTTGTTTCTTGTACAAGCTTATGGTAATAAATTGTGGGAAACGGTGTACACTTTTAATAATAAAATCAGATTACAATTAATAATAACATAAAATAAAAGTCAGCAAATTAAATAAGAGACAAAATGGAGTAGAAGCAGAAGACAGGCGCTATTCAATAAAATAAAACGAAAGCAGTAAAGACAGTGGCACGAGGCTCGTTTTTAACACAATTCCCTTAAAACAGATTCGCCGTCTGTTTCTCAGGGTACAACGTACAAAGCTGTTGTACAGCCGGACTAGACACACTTGCCTGAAAGATCACTAAAGCTCTATGTATTTCTGATCGAAGGAATTGCTGGAAATCGTTTGAAGTGAAGCTGCGTTTTTCCTGTGTAGAAAACTGAATGAGGAGTCGTTTCTTATATAGGCTAAACCTATCTTGTTCACCAAGACAAGATATCTGCTAATATTAAACTGATATGCAAAATCTGTTAACCAATAACCACGATTTGCATATATCTTAATTACACACCAATATTCTGTAAACTTTGTCAATAAGTTTCAAATCTATTCCTAAATAGATTTTACAGAAAATTCGGAAAAGGAAACTCGGATCTCGCAAAGAAAAGATACGGACGTGATGCGAGGCTTCTGAGTCGCATTCGCTTCGCAGTTCGCATGAGTTCGAAGCTTGAACCCATTTTGGCCTGTAATCCGCACCCTTGCATGCGCGCACATAGGTGTTGGAGTAAAACCAACAAATCAATTTGAAGGTTCATATCAAAATTCCTATATAAACAAGCTTTCATTTCTTGTTTTGGCAATGTGGGATACTTTCACTTTTCCAATTTTTGTGTTTCAAGTGCCTCGCTTGGAGACACGCTATCTCATTCATATCAACTCCATTTTTGACACTCTTTAGCTCGTTGCGAAGCTCTCTTTAAGGAGAACGCAAATCTACCAAGAAATATAAATATATATAACATATACATATATTAAAGAGTGTCTAAAATTTTCAAAAACTCATTTTGCAAAACCAATTTTCCAACATAAATAAATCATGACTGAGCAATGAGTGTGATTTCTCTTATTTACTCTACCTAAGTAATTGAGTAATTGAGTGAATTATATTTACTGAACCAGACCGACCGGATATGAGGAAAGGGTGGATCAAGACCGGACCAAATACGCTCACCTTGTCCGGTCGGTCTAATTCGGTCCGGTTTCTCGATTCACCGGTTCGCGATCTATTATGCTCGCCAACAACAACTACCACTACCGACAACATTTTATCATATATTATGACCAACCACTATCACATGCCGCATTGCGCGCAGCAAACGGCTAGTAAAGACATAATGGCATAGTCGAAATGAGTCAGTAGTGTTTATTTAGGTCAAATGGAGCATGTGGCTCGAATGTTATACTTGCTATATGATGTAAAACATAAAGATGTTATACTTATTGTTAAATAAGTTAACCATAAGTACCCAATAGGCCGGTTGTGTGAGCGTCATTATAAACTTACCTAACTACGGCTGGGCACTAATTGTCATTTTCAAAACTCGAACGTGACAAAAATGACAAGGATACCCCCTAGATGATAAAATTGACACATTTCCGAAGCATATTCATATTTCTTCTCTGTTCATGATAGAGCTAGATAAACCAAAGACGCGGCCTTATTTACTTACAAGTGGTTGACATGATGGCACAGTCTAATAATGACCACGAGCATGCGTACAGTTTACATACAGGATATATAGTTGTAACGACTTAATGATGGTTTACACTGCAACATCTGCATAGGATGGTAATACCTTTTCTACATGTACAGCATCTCCAACGTTAATAACTTTATTCGAACCATTATCAGTATTCTCCCATACCAGCATCTGCCCAAGGTAAACCTACAAAATACATCCAACGTATAAACAATTTGTCGCAGGTTAGCTTCATGTGCGTGTTTCTATATATTCTTGAGCTAAAGTTGTAGATTTTTGAAAATATTGGGCACTCACCCGTCCCTTATATTGCGAGGTAGAGGTGTTCACTTCTAAGGCTTTGGCTGATCGGAACTTCATCATGGTTTCAGTTGGTTCACTTCCTTGTGTCGCATCCTCTTGATTGATCGTGGTACCGAGAAATGAAGGATTACGAATGTGATTAGCACGAAGTTTAAGTTTTCAAATCAAAAGTTAAGAACAAAATGTCATCATGCGACAAAAGTAGATGTAATACAATGGGTCAAAATGGGTAGTATTTTTAGTCGATTCGGATTGGTTTGACCCAAAACACTTTTTGTCCAGCTTTTATAAACATGTATTGTGTCAAATATGATAAAGAGCTATAATGTTTCAAGAATAGTCTAACATTCCTAAAACAAATAATGCAAGATATAAAGACTTTGAGCACTTGTATCCTCTTACGACTATTTTTCTTGTCTCTTTAACTTTGCCCGTAGAGTTAATCGACTCAACGAAAAATACAAGATGTAAGTATGAGCACAATACCTACAACGGGGCATAGCATAACGCCTTGAAAATTTGTCTCATTAATTTTAACTGCTTCCAAAGGTCTTCAAGAATGGTTCACAACCATCAACAAAGATGTCTTGATAAGTTCAAAACGCTCCATGGTAAGAAACTTGTTAATGTAAAAGCTAAAGTATCGATAAAAGATCAAGATATTGAAAGACAATACTTGGGTCTAAACCGTTTATGCTAATCGGCTCCTTTAGTTGTTCATTCACCGCATCCAAAGAAGCTGCAAAGACTCGAGGGTTCATTTTCAAACAGTTTACTCAAAGAATGATAAGCTTGACTAATAATAACGAAAATTTATAATAAAACTAACACGGGAGATTAAAAGGAACTGGAAAGCATCCGTAAATTTCACATTATATCCAGTAGCATAGTGAGGGTCAATGGGTCGAGTCTCCGACTCTATATACTGTAATTAGAACAAAGTAATCTTCACGCACTGTTTGCTTATATGCTACAATCGTATATCAATAAAATACTAGCATCTTGTAGAAATGAGTTTGACTAATGTACCTTCATTGAAGCGCACCAATCGGCTAGGTTTACCCGTAAATTGGTGAACCATTTTGCGCCTTCGTCTCCCTCATCCAAAGCCGAGCCCCGACCATTCCCAGAGCGATACCCCATCGACGATAATGACGGTTTGGTCATTGAGACCTTAAGCTCCACCATCCCGTGAGCACGTACTCACCGCCGTAACACAATCAAGTGGGCTCAACAACAATATTTCCGCTTAGAGGCTCATATGGAAGCAGACTCATAGAGTTAACTAACGGGTCAATGTTACTGATCAAACCCAGCTTGGCTTGACTTACCAATACCTTTTGTCAATTTTTCAATAAATTACAAAACTTTCACGGTTAAAAGTTTAAAACAATACTTATTCTTTTAATAGATTTAACGACCAATTCACTTTTGACAACTTTGTACCAGTTTAACAAAGTTCGACCCAACTATTTGACCTTTTACTTCATAATAAAAACAGATCCATTACTTACCCATGTGAGAAGACTTTGTGGGCACCCAACCGAGAGAAAAAGCCTCGGTGGGCAGCTCGACTTGAATGAGGGCAAGCTTTGGTTCAACTCGCTGAGTGCATCCTCTGCCTTTGGAATCCACAACCACCCAATGACGATCCCACACAAATCCTAAACAAAACAATAATACTACTAGTGACGTTGAATGTTCATTTTGAAGCATATTTATTTCGTGACATAGTACAAGTAGCTAATCAGATCAGCTGCAGGAAACAGTGTCTAGCCATTGGTTATATATTAGTTGATTATTGGCAAATGGCAAGCAGGACGGACCTAGGATTTTTCTTCGGGTGTTGCACAACTTCTTTTGGGAGGGTGTTGCATATATTTTTCTTTATCATAAACAACAAAATTTGCACCATATATAATTTTTAGCCTAAACTGAAGTAACACAAAAATATTTTTGGGTGTTGCACCAACTAAAAAAGTAACACTTCTCGAAAAAAATTACACTTCGTAGCCAAAAATCGGGTTTGGCCCGTGCCACACCCGGCTCCCGTGTGGGTCCGTCCCTGAATTGGCAAGTAAAAACTAGCTAACGAAATAGTACAAGTTATTTAATTGACTGAACTTGGGATATTCACTTAAAATCAAAAATTTGCATGTAATAATTGCAGTAACAAACAAAGTAGTGAAATAATTGATAAAATACCAGTAGGAGAAAGGGCAGCTTGAGAAACAGAAATCCCTTTGCATGATTTAATTGGATAAATGAATATTGATTTCACCTCAGACATCTCTGTCTGTCTGTGTTTCAGTTTATCTGTGTGTGTGTGTTTTTTATATAAAAGTGATTTGTTTTAGGTACCAAAGTCATTCTATTGTAGAGTATCAAGACAACAACATGACAAGAAAAAGACACTTAGAAGTACTTTTAACCTCAAAACTGGAAAGACATCTGCAACAGCATCATCTTATTGTTTGCTTGTTTTTTTATGGTGACATAAATATCTTCAATAAACCTTCTCTTTTATTTCTTACATATTTTTACACTGTTCATTTTCACCAACGTTAAAATAGGGTTTAGGACAAACTAAAACTTAACATATAATATCCTAACTTTTTTTTATACCAGAATAACATTTAGGTCCATTTCTAATGACACATTCCCTAAAGTTATCAAATTTTAAAAGAAATCTTAACAAACGTTTAATAAAAACCAACAAAATAACACAGATCAAAGGCAGGCACCTGAGAGTTGAGCAAAACACAGGAGGAAATAGTCACCTAGGGGTGTTCATGGGTTAATATCCGAATAAACCGAAAATCGAAACCGAACCGAACCGAAAATAACTTAACCGAAATTACCAAAACCGAACCGAAATTGCCAAAACCAAACCGAACCGAAACAAAAGTTCGGTTTTCGGTTCGGTTATGGTTTTAGCAATCCAAACCGAAAACCGAAATTAAATAAATAAATATATTTTTATATATATTTATATTAAAAAAAATATATTATAACTCTTTTATACTATATATATATATAATATTTTTAAGCTTGAAAATTATTTTTTTTTAAATATATATACATAAATGAATAAATTATTAAATTTAGATAATTCGGGTTATTCGGTTCGTTTTCGGTTATTGGGGGCTCGGTTTTCGGTTCGGTTTAGTTAAATTTGAATTCGGTTTGGTTCGGTTCTCGGTTATACCTAGAGAAAAAAAATTAACCGAACCGAACAAACCGATAACCGAACCGATGAACACCCACCGGAGTATGTATTGGGCTCTTTTATATTACAGGCCCATTTTCTAACTTTCTCGTTTTAACTTATAAAGCCCAACCTAGATTCTTTTTTTTTTTTTTTTTTTTTTTGAACCAAAGCCCAACCTAGTTGATACATTAGTTTTTATGAAACCCACAAAAACCGAATCGAAACCGAATAAAAAAAAACCGAACTGAATTTGCCAAAGCTGAACCGAGTTAAATATTAGGTTTTCGATTTGATTATGGTTTTAGAACAAAAAAAATGCGAGAACTGCGAGAACCAAATCAACCAATCAGATTTTTTCTATTTATAGGTTTTATTATTTAATTCAAAAGGGTATAATGGTAAAATTATTTTTTTATATTTGATTTTTTAAACGTTTTCCTAATTCCCATAATTTTAGGATTTTTATTTATTTATTTATTATTATTTTTAACATTGTGTCCATATGTGTTTTGCATTATGTGATAATTGTATTTTCCGTTTATGCATATATGTTTGGTATTTGCACATGTATTTATAAAAAATAAAGTAAACTACACCGTTCGTCCTTAAATGCGAAACGTTATCTACTGTTAGTCCCTCCTTCTAACGACTCTCACTAACTGTCGTTAAGTATAAACATGTGATACCCATGTGAGGGTATATCAGTCCTTTTACATCTACCACTTACCACTAGCATTTAAAACTCGTCTCATTCAATCTTCCTTTTCTTTTTTCTTTTCTGCTTCCCTCTCATCCTTCCCTTTCTAGAAAATCCCACACTTAAAACTAGTTTTATGTTCACAATATAAATTCAATTTATTTAGAGTTACATCTCCTCCTCACCTTTTCATCTCTCTTAAAAATAAAAAATACACACTCACAAACACCCAAACATTAATCGGAAGATAAATGGAGGATAAAGGCTATATCGTGAGTTTTGAACGTTTGATGTTTTCTGATTACATAAAACACCCGAGCAAGCAGATTCAAATGTGGTACAAGATTATGGATGAGTAAATTTTGGAACAAGATTATGGCTACATAGTAGCTTAGGATTATCATATTATTACTTTATGTGTTTATAATTTCTTTATGAGCATATGATACTTTTTAATTTTTGTTTAACATTTCTTTATAAACTTTTTTTTCAATTGACTTTAGTGGGTTGTTCTTGATAAAGATTTTTTTTTTCCTTTTGGTATCGAAAAGTGAAATACAGATTTGACACCGTGAATATTGGATCTTGAAATAATGAAGATTTAGTGTTGTATTGATTTTTTCAAAGATGCTGGGGCAAGAATGTGATGATTGTGGTGATGAATAATGATTTTTTTGTTGATGAATAATGATGACTATGGTTGTGTAAAAATGAGGAAGAAGAAAGAACAAGGGAAAAAAAGATGAGGAAGAAAGAAGATTTTTTGTTTGGGGTTAAGTAGGGATAAAGACAAGAAAAAAAACATGACTAAAAAAAGACTATTATACCATTGAGTGGGTTGACTTAACAGGCGTTAATGATGCCCGTTAAAGAAAAGGACCAACGGTAGATAACGTTTCGCATTTAAGGACGAGCGGTGCATATTTTTCGGTCAAAGTACGAAACTCGTCGGTCAACGCAAACCACAAGGACGAACGGTGTAGTTTACTCTAAAAAATATTACATAAGTATGTATACAAACAACAAAATTTTATTAATACACTTATGCAATTTTATACAAACAACAAAACTTTATTAAAAAATATTAAATAAATATGTTTTATTAGAAATATATGAAGCACGCACATGTGCATAATACAATGTCTTTAATAGTTAGTTCATCTTTTAGGCGTGCGCATGTATTCCTCGTTTTGTTCAAAAACTCATGAAATCTACACATGTGTTTTTCATCCTTGTGCACATGTGTTTTTCCTCAATGGCCACTCTCGATTTCTTTGTATGCATATGTGCAGTTGAGTTCGTCCCATATGCCCTTATATATACGTATGTGCATTCTACATATTGCTCATTATACTCAAACCTGTAATCACAAACAAATAATAAAGGAATCATTTAATCATAACAACTAACAAAACATATATGCACAATCCTTTCATAACAACTGAAATTAAACAAAAGAAACAAGTTCATGAAACTGTAAAAACACATATGCACACTCAAAAACACATGTGCACACTGAGACGATAAGAGTAATAAAATGTAAGATTTGAACCGTTGCCTATTCCACCATTCGTAAACCAAAAAAACTCATAATACCAAACCAAAAGAAGGGAGCTAACATGAGCAATAACGATCTGTCCTTTGAAGCGTGCACATGTGCATAACATTACAGTTTTGTGGGTTGAATGTCAATTTAATATCGATTGGACTATATTTAAAAAGAAGGGAGCTAACATGAGCAATAACGATCTATCCTTTGACTTCTCTAGGAGTTTTGATGGTAGGGGTCTTGCGAAATTGTTTCCTGTTAAGTTACTATAAGAAGGCCACGTAAGACCATTATATAGAAATACCATATATAAAACTTTAACCTTATATCTAAACAACTATGTAACTTACAGCATTTCCAAAAAACTAAAAGATGCAAGAAACTTCGGCACATTTCCGGTTAAGTTATTGTAGGACAGATCTCTGAAATCATTAACAAATACATAAATCCAATAATCTAATATGATATAAATCCAATAATCTAATGTGGAACTTACAATGATTGTATCATTGTGAGATTAGTGATAAGAATTTAAAAGGTACACTTTTGAGGGGTCATTTAAGCCTTTAATCGATCACTTTTATATTCGTTACTGCTTAATTTCGTTCCTTTTCACTTTTTAGGTCTTTTGAAGGCAAAATCTTTGGAATGACACTTATTTGGACGAAAGGCGTGAATATGTGAAGATAATGGCTAAAGTCAATATCAAGACACTCAAGCCGGAAGTGCACCCAACGCCACAGATAAAGGGTGACGCCGTCCTCTAATTGCGATTTTACTCAAGAGTGAAATTGCTATTTTGTACCGACGTCGCCAGCTTTAAAGAGTAGGCGTCACAACTCGGATGGCCTAGATCCGATTCGAGACGGCGCCGAAGAAGCCGACGCGTCACAACCACAACGTGACGCCGTCACAAAGTTGACTTGGTCAAGACGAAACCCTAATGAGGCGATCCGACGACGCCACAATTAAAGAGTGACGCCGTCGCAGTTGTAACTCTATATATAAAATTCGAATTTTCAGACTTTTAGAGAAGTAGAATTATGGAGTAAAAACCCTAAACGATTTTGGTTTGTCTTGGCCAGTATCTTAGGGTTCTCATACCCTATTTTATATCAGGATAATTAATCTACTTCATTGATTTCAATATGTCTTCGATTGTATGTGTGTATGCTTGCATGTTTACCATGTCCGACTAATTTACTTTTGTGTTTGCTTAGATCTATGAAGCCTAGTTATTGAATATTGATTAGTTGTCTTTTATCTTAATTGTAATTGGCTTAGGATTGCAATAGGCCATCGTTATGTTTTTAATGCTTGAGTAATCTTTGTGAACATTAGTTTATAATCGTTTAAAGTTATTGTAGGCTAAAAATCCAAAGATAACCTTAGAGTTAGTTTATGAATCCTAAAGATTTTGTAGGCAATAACCTTAAGGTATCCTCAAATAGTTAGGGAAAAAAAGCATACCTTACGACCTTAGGATACAAAACGCTTTAAGAATAAGGACGTGATAATTCAACCATCAATAAAAGATAACTAGGGAGTAATAGCATCTATGTAGACATATTTTTAATCATCATACGAGCACACATCAATAGACATAGACTACCCCTTAGCATAGTTAATTAGAATAGATAATAGTAGAATAATTGGTAGAAGTACCACCCCCCCCCCAAATCCAATACCCCGAGATCGTACTTTCAATTTTCTAAAAAATATAAAAAAGATAAAAAATAATATTCCTCAACCCCAACCTTAGCGTAATAATTTCTCACTAGCATTCCTATTCCCCTAAAGAACGATATCAATCCCGAGGCTTACCCTAATACTACACTACAACGATTAGGTTCACTGACTAGGTGGTTGAAAAACGTGCTCGAAGAAAAGGAAAATTCCTTTGACCCCGAACGCGTGTTGTACGCGTATCAAGTTTTTGGCACCGCTGCCGGGGAATAGAATAGCTAGTTAGATTTCCACCTCGTTTAGGTTCCCTTGCTTGATTCCTATCAAGTAAGCACTTTTCTCATTTTTAGCTTCCTCGTAGTATATCCCCCTTTTTCGTGAATTTGTTCGTAATCCCATCACTTTTCATCATGGAAAGTGATAACCCGCCACCAAACCAGCCATTTCCCCCCGCCAATTCCCTTAGACAACTTAGGACCCGTAGTTCCACCAAAACCCTTATTGAACCCTTTGTTGAACTCGAAAGGGAGCTGTATAAGCGAAGAAGAGCTCTCCATGAGTCGGAACCTCAAGGCACCACCATCGATTTTGATGAAGCCAGAATCGACGAAGAGTCCACACATTCCCCAAGTCTCCGAAACCATCAACATTGACAATACGAGCCAACATAGCGAGGAAATCCCGATATTCCTGTCAATGGACCCATCAATAAACCAAAGGCAAAAGTCATTGGGATTACTCTTCTCCCTCCGCATCTGGATTTACCGGCGCCATTGTCTACCCTTCTGAACAGGTCAATGAGGTGTTGCATGCCACCGACATCTGGCTTATTCAGGATGCATGTCAATTTCACGGGTCCCACAGCGAAAACCCAATTCATCACATCAAACAATTTTTAAAATTTTTGGATACTATCTGTTAATACAAATATCGTCATTAAACGTTATTTATATTTTTGATCTTTACCTAAGTTTTGTTAACGACAAAAGTAAATTTAATTTGTATAAAGCTTAAAGCTTGTCAAGTTTAATAGATATTAAAACAAGCTTTCTCAAAAAATATCTTCATCATTTAAAGCATTTACATTGTGTCTAATCATATCTTAATACGAGTCTAAGCATAATGTATGATAGTAGTTTTTAGAATGTTTACTTATGTATTTGCATATTTCTAAAAATAGAAAAACAACACATGACATCATGTGATGCATCATGGAAATCATTGGAAGATTTCATTAGATATTTTGTGTAGATTTGTACTCTTCATATCTTACACAATCTTACATAGATATGGTTGACTTTGGCAAGATCTTGATATCTTGCTGTCAGACCTGGCGGCACCAAAATCACAACCAGGCGGAACCCTTTTAAGGGTCCGCGGTCCGGATGTCAGCGATGGTTTTGGCTATAAATAGCAAAGCCAAACCAAGTAGTTTTCATCCCTTTCTATCATACTCTCTTATATATCTTCTCTAACCTTTCTAACTCGGTTTCATATCATATTAGTGATCTCTTTGTAGCAAAGAAGATCAAGTCACATTCAAGCTTCAAACGAGAAGTTGGAAGTCCTGTTTGTTTAGTATTGTATGATCTTGTGTTGATTCATACTTCATTGTTGTAAACCATCATAATCTTGTGAGTGTGAGTGGTTAGTATTTTAGTCCTCAAAATACATTGTGTGTGGGATTGGTTGTACCCTTGGAAATAACTCGACATCTAGCTTAGTGTCGGAAATAGTGTAAGTTAAGTGTAAAGGTTTTCTCCACGGTGAAAGGAGCTTGTTGACTAGTGAAGTTAAACTCTCGAGTGTGAGACTCGGGAGTTGAGTAGGCAAGAAAAAGAGTCCTTGTAGACCAACCACTATAAACAACTTGTTGTGGTTTGATCATTTCTTTCCTTATTTACTCTTTACATATTGCTTGCATATTTCATTAACATATCAAAGATCAATATCAATTGATCTTTCAATAAGTTTCAAAACAAAGTTTTAATTGGTAAAATATTCAATCCCTTCTAGTTTTCTACAATTGGTACGAGCCTCGTTGCTCAAGAATTTCTAAAATAATTTGTATTTTATAAACTTGAAACGATCCATGGATTCGAAAACTTTAAAGAAGGGCAATCTATGCAAAGACCACCACTCTTTGAAACCAATGGATTTATCTATTGAAAACCGTTTTGAAACATATGTAAAATCAAAAGATATAGATCTTTGGTTTGTTATTGTTAAAGGAGATTTTAGTTCTACAACAAAGGATATTTATGTTGATGAACAAAAGAAATTAGTTGCTAAAAATAATGAAGCTAAAATGATGCTTTATAATGCTTTACCTAGAAAAGAATATGAAAGAATTTTATGTGTGAAACCGCCAAAGATATTTGGGAATCTTTATTGTTACACATCAAGGTAATTCACAAGTCAAGGATAACAAAATTGATCTTCTTGTTCAACAATATGAACAATTTGTTATCCCCAAGATGAAACCATTGATTGTGGCTTTGCTCGCTTTAATACTATTATTACATCACTTAAAGCACTTGATGAATCTTTTCGTAGTAAGAACTTTGTCAGGAAATTTCTTAGAGCACTCCATCCCAAATGGAGACCTAAAATGACCGCTATTGAAGAATCAAAAGATCTCTCAAAAATGTCACTAGACGAGCTAATCGGTAACCTCAAAGTACACAAAATGGTGATGGAGAAAGATTCGGAGATCATCAAAGGAAGAAGGGAGAAGATCAAATTCGTTGCTCTAAAAGCAAAGGCGGAATCAAGTGATGATGACGAATCTTACTCCGGTAGTGAAGATGAGGAGTATGCCATGGCCGTTAGAGATTTTAAGAAGTTCTTTAGAAGAAGAGGAAAGTTTGTAAGACAACCTCGAGAAGAAAAGAAGCCATTCGAAAAGATCGGGATGAAAAAGGGTAAAGGTGAAAGAAAGTGTTTTAGATGTGGTGATGCAAGTCATCTCACAGAGAATGTCCCAAGCCACCTAAAAGCAAAATTCAACGAGCTTTTGTAAGTGGTGCTTGGAGTGATAGTGAAGACGATGAAGAATCAAGCAAGGAAGAGATCGCTCTAATGGCACATGAGTCAAACGAGGTACTTTCCGACTCCTCTTATTCTTCTATTGATGATGACACTTTGCAAAAACAATATAATCAATTGTGTGAGCTAAGTCTAAAAATCATAACTAAAAATAAATTTTTAAAAACCAAAAAGGAATTTTTGGAAAATGAAGTTTATGAGTTAAAAGAAAAATCAAAACGACTTGAAAAAGGAAAAGCAAATGACGATGGTTGTAAATCATGTCAAGAGCTTAATCTTGAAATAGAAAACTAAAGCTCACACAAGATGTTCTAATCGAACAAAATTCTAAATTTAAAAGGTTTAACAAAACATCGCACTTGTCGATGAAATAGTTAAAATACATAAAACACCGGGAGATATGAATGGGCTAGGATTTAATGAGGTATTAATTCCAAAGAGTCAAAACAAAACGGTGAAAAGGACGAACAAAGCATCAAAATCAACGTGAAGATAAAGATGGACCAGACGGACCCAAAATAAGGGTTCCGTCCGTTGAACCAAATGGTGTCGTGGGTACTTGAAGGATGATGAATGTTTGCGATACGGACCGTAGTGAATTTGTCAAAGTAACAATGAAAACCAAGGATAGTGTTAAACTAAAACCAGCTATTACATCAGGAGTAGGACTTGCAAAAAATGAATTTAGATAAAAAAAAATACTCAACAACGACATAAAACACCTTTTGCCAAACGCCCCTTTCCTAAAAGCAACCACAACGTACATCCCAACTACCAACACAACGGTTGGAATCAAAACTTTCCTAGACCATATCAAACTCCAGTTACATGTCATGGAACTCTTACCCATCGCTTCCATACATGAATCAAATAAATAGTATGTTTAACCCAAACGGACCCATGAGATACTTGGGGACCAAATGCTTGAGTTATTTGCTTCTTAGGTATGCTTGAAAGTTGGATTGGAACCGATGAATGGATAAAAGATAGTGGATGCTCACGACACATGACGGGCAACAAAGTCTCTTCTCATCATACCAAGAGTACGACGGAGGTAATGTCACTTTTGGTAGCAATCTCAAAAGCAAAATCATTGGCAAAGGTACGATCGCTCATAACTATCTAACTATTGAAAATGTTGCTCATGTAGATAGGTTAGGATTTAATCTACTTAGTATTAGCCAATTATGTGATAAAAGTATAAAGTACTATTTGATGAAAATGGTAGTAAAATACTAAAAGATGGTATCACCATAGCTAAAGGAATTAGGAAAAATAACATATCGTCATGAAAATAGATAAAACATCTAATGACAAACTTTGCCTAACAACGTTAGATGATAGCTCATCTCTTTGGCATAGACGCTTAGGTCACGCTAATATGAGACTTATACAAACCTATCTTCAAAAGAGCTAGTTAGAATTTACCAAAACTAAAATATGACCAACACTTTTGCGACGCTTGCAAAATTGGTAAACAAACCCATAGTAGTCACAAATCTAAAAATATGATGTCTACATCTAAGTGTCTAGAATTATTGCATATGGACTTGTTTGGTCCATCCGCTATAAGAAGCTACGGAGGCAACTTATACACTTTGGTCATAGTAGATGATTACTCAAGGTTTACTTGGACGTTGTTTTGAAAACCAAAATGAAGCTTTTGATAAATTTGAAATTCTTAGCAAGAAAATTCAAAATCAACTAGGTGTTAAATTGTGTCGATCCGAACGGATCATGGTCGTGAATTTGACAACGAAACTCAATTTGGAAACTTTGTGATACAAATGTTATAACACATAACTTTTCCGCTCCACGAACACCTCAATCAAATGGAGTAGTAGAACGTAAAAATAGAACAATTCAAGAAATGAGTAGAACAATGCTTAATGAACAAAACATTCCTCAAAAGTTTTGGTGTAACGCGGCTGACACTTCTACATATATTTTGAATAGAGTCTTAATACGTCCTTTCTTAAACAAAACACCATATGAGCTTTATAAAGGTAAAAAGCCAACGTTAGGATATTTTAGAGTATTTGGTTGTAAATGCTTTATTCTTAATACTAAAGATTATCTCACCAAGTTTGACCCAAAGTCTTATGAAGGTGTATTTCTTGGTTATTCTCAAACTAGTAAAGCTTACATTGTCCTAAACTAAGAAACAATGATAGTCGAGGAATCGTTGAACATAACATTTGATGAAAGTCCACCTCCCTCTAGGACATCACCTTTGGTAGATGATGACTTAGTTGAAAGTCAAATGATAGAAAGTCAAGAAATAATTAATAACAATAAGGAAGATGAACCATTAAATAAAGAAATTGTAAACATCAAAGAGTCTAAAAGTCATCCTTTAGACAAGGTCATAGGACAACTTAATCAAAGAACCTTAAGGTCACAAGCCCAAAATCAAAGTAACTATTTTTTTTTGTATCCACCATTGAACCGAAAAACATAAATGAAGCAATAAAAGATGAATCATGGGTAATTGCCATGCAAGAAGAGTTAAACCAATTCGTTAGAAATGATGTTTGGAAACTAGTTCTAAAACCTAAAGATCAAACTATAATTGGAACGAAATGGGTTTTTCGAAATAAAATGGATGAAAATGGTGTAGTATCTAGAAACAAAGCTAGGCTTGTTGCACAAGGTTATAATCAACAAGAGGGGATTGACTATGATGAAACTTATGCACCGGTAGCTAGACTCGAATCTATCAGAATATTACTTGCTTATGCATGTGCTTATGACTTTAAATCATTTCAAATGGATGTTAAAAGTGATTTTCTTAATGGGTTTATTAACGAAGAAGTGTATGTTGCTCAACCTCCCGGTTTTACTGACTTTGAGAAACCACATCATGTCTTCAAACTCAAGAAAGCATTGTACAGCCTTAAACAAGCACCAAAAGCTTGGTACGACCGACTTAAGACTTTTCTTATTGATAACAAATACACTATGGGATTAGTAGAGAATACTCTTTTACCAAGAAAAAGGAATCACATATTATCATTGTTCAAATATCGTTGATGACATTATATTCGGATCAACTTGTCAAGAGCTATGTGATGATTTCTCTAAAATCATGCACGACGAGTTTGAAATGAGTATGATGGGTGAGTTAAATTTCTTTCTAGGACTTCAAATTAAACAACTAGAAGATGGCATATTTTTTAACCAAACTAAATATATAAAAGACATGCTTAAGAAGTTTGGTCTTGAAGATTCCAAACCAACTAAAACACCCATGTCCTCGGACACTAAACTCACCAAGGACGAAGAAGGTGAATCCGTCGATAACACTAAATATAGAGGAATGATTGGTAGCCTACTCTATCTTACGGCTAGTAGACCCGACATTATGTTTAGTGTTTGTCTATGTGCTCACTTTCAAGAAAACCCAAAGGAATCACACTTAAAAGCCTTAAAAAGGATTTCTAGATACATTAAGGGAACAACGTGTTTAGGATTATGGTATCCCAAAGGAACGGGTGTAGAAACCATAGTGTATGCCGACTCGGATCATGCCGGTGACTATGTCGATTGAAAAAGTACAAGTGGTATTTGCACTTTTGTTGGACATTGTCTCACCTCATGGTTTGCAAAGAAGCAAACGACTTTAGCTATCTCAACCATCAAGCCGAGCACGTCTCACCGAAAAGCATGTCAACAAGCTCTTTGGATGAAGCAAGCTCTCGTAGACTACGGAATTTATCTCAACGACATTGTAATACTTTGAGACAACAAAGGAGCCATCGATCTCGGCAAAAATCCCGTTCAACATGCTCGTACAAAGCATATTGAAATCCGTCATCACTTTCTTCGCGACAATGTTCAAAAAGGGAACATCTCAATCGAGAAAGTATCCTCCGAAGACAACATTGCCGACATCTTAACTAAGCCTCTTAAACTTGAACCTTTTAATCTTCTTAGACTTGGTCTAGGTTAATGGAACCAAACATGTAGGATAAACATAGCCCAAAACATTAGAATAGTTAAAACAAAACAATTTTGTCTTGTATACGCTCATGTAGCTACGGACCAAACGATAACACGGACGAAACCAAAAGTTTGGTACCGTCGTCCGTGGTGTCTCTGTACAAAACCGCTACCTACAAAACATCTTCTTCCTCAAAACCCACTTTACCAAAACGTGTAAACATTAAACCAAGCTCATTATTGACACCTTCCCACTCACTAATCACTAAAGATAACATCATTGTAAGTATCCTAACTACATTTTATCTCTTAATTCTGAGTCTAGGATTCTTATTTATGCACAAAACCATTACAAATCATTACATGGGGTTTTATGTATGCTTTTATACTAAATATGAATTCAATTGGCAAAATGCATAACTAGTCATTGAAATTAGGTACTACATTATCATATTGCATAAACAAATCATGCTTCCCACTAATTAATAGATAATGAATATAAGGCCTTATTCAAATAACCAAACACCCCATGTCAAAAAAATTGAAAAGCTTCTCACTTGTAGGAAAACAATTTTCCTCATTGTTAATACAAATAGAAACGTTAGATTTTCATCACTTGCATGCTCTTGAATACTAAAGGTATTGCATAACTAATATGCATTCCCGGGTATATTCAAATGAAGCCACATTGAATTAGGAGCATTTGGGTTATCTCATGGTATTTACCAAACACCCCACTAAAACCATTTTTGTGCATAAAATGAGTCGAGATAACCGCAACTCCAAATCGTTTTCATATAGGCACACACTAGAACCAAAATGTTAAAGTTTATTCTCATTTTTAACATATTAATTCTTGCTCTTAGGAATAACCATGGTAGCCGCAAGATTCTATGATCACAAAGACACCCTTGGCTATATTCCCAAACATCACAAAACCAAAGGACTTTCCAAGGAACAAGTAGAAATATTTAAGAGTCTAGAATCAAGGTATTTCCATGAGGGTAGAACCATTCACTCATCTTTCATTGAAAATACCAATCTCCGTGAAGAACTAGCCGCCATTCAATTAGATTGTCTTCTTGACATCGATGAACCAATTTGTCCTAGGTTTGCGTTAGAGTTCTATGCTAGTGTGACCGGCTTTAGTGATGAAGATGATGATGAGTTTTGTCTTAGGTTTAAAATCAATCAAAACGACTATACCATCACCTTAGCCAACTTTGCTCAATTGCTAGGAATTCCCAACCGAGGGACTTATGTCTACTCGGATAAGTGGTCACTCACCGTTCTTGATGCAATCAATGACCGCACTTCTCCCTACCAAACACCTCTAGCAAATAAGGACGTCATCCATGAACACCTATTTATCCCAAGGGGAGATACAACCCGAGTCACCCGAAAAGGAAAGGAAGTGAACCGAGACCCATATGGAATGGAGCTAAATGAACTTAAGCCCGAATTTAGGAAATGGGAGGAACTACTTAGAGCCAACGTCATTAGCACCATAGGAAATAGGGATCACATCAATGCTTGTCTTTGCCATATGCTCTACAACTTGTCCACCCGTCAACCATTCAATTTAGCCTACTACATTGCTAGGAGAATGATTGATATTCCAACACAAGGATCGGTTGCTCTCCCATACGGGATGCTTCTCACCCGTCTCTATAGATCCTTTGCACCAATTCCACCAACCCCAAAAGGGATGCACCTTCACTATGAGCTCATCCCTCACATCTTTTTACCTTTGAGTGATGAACGAGTTGCTAAGACAAAAGGCAAGAGAGCAAAACCTCCAACTCCATCATCATCATCATCAAATAGCTCCGAGGATGGTCTTCCAAGCTCTCATCTTCCACCTCATGAGTATTATGCGTCTGTTCCCGAGATCGAGAATGAATCAGCGGAATTCAAGCAAACTAAAGGAATGTTCAAGTGCCTTGGTAGGATGATGAACAAGATCTACAAGAAGTTGGACAAATGAGGGTCCATTAAGGAGTGTTTGGAACAATACATTATCGTTAATGTTTGATACAAATTAGTTGTTTTTATTGTATAGGATGATAATATAACTTAAAACAATGTTGTATTCTAACAATCTCATGCGGGGATAGCACAAGTATGTTATCAAATTTTACCCATTTTCACTATAATGTGAAAATCACTAGGCCTTGCTCAAAATCTATGCTCCACTATGTTTATACATGTGTTATTTACCTTTTCTAACTAGAAATGATTAGTGTCACATGTTTCGAGAAAATTTCGTGTTTCGGAAAAGTCCCCACACCTTAAAATATACTCGTGAAGTTTTCAGATCAAGACGGATCGACGGCACCAACGTTTTGGTTCCGTCTGTTATGAGAAATGGTACCGCACTGCACATGCAGCGGACGACGGAACCCTTTAGGGGTCCGCGGTGTAAACTTTGGTGCCATGGATCCTCCGGGTAACTTTCAATTTCGATTCTTCGTGATTCCAAATTACCATCCATCGCTTTTAGGTCAATCTTAACTAGTTTATACCCTTATTAGAACTAGTATAATTCACTTAGGCATATAAGAAATCCATTTCCCACCAAAATTCAAAAATTTGAAAAATACACCCAAGGAGCCCTTTGGCATAAAGGAAGGAACCAAATTTTTGGTACCTTCAAATCCGTGGGAAATCTGATTGTTAGGAATTTTCACTCATTAGAACACATTTATTGCAAATCTTTTCTTCTTCACTCCATCTCTCTTGTATGGCTTGACTTGGGTGATATGACTAGCATTTAACCCACTTCCAAATCATTAGGAACCTCATCTCTTCAATGGTTTAACATCAAATCAAACACATTTCTCCATAATTTTTCACTTCTATAAGTTGAGAAGTTTTACCATGATCAACCTCACACCTTCTTCATTCTTACCATCATCTAGCAAAGAAAAAAACAAGTCAAAATGACAAAATCCTCTCCTAAAACTTGCAAGAAAACCGCTAGAATTAGCGTGAGGCCTTGTTGCTTCGTAAACTTGAGCTCCTCATCCGAGTCTTCTCCACTTACTGTAACACCCCGCCTTAACAAACCACAATATTGTCCGCTTTGCCCGCAGGCTCACGGCTTTGTTTTTGTGGCCTCATTTGAAGACTTCCGGCAGTCACCCAAGCCAAGATTACTCTCACATAAGCACGCTTAACGCCAGTTCCTAAGAACTCCACCGCAGAGAACCACAAAACGTTGTGTCATTGTAAGGCGAATGTTATCTTATGAGCCCAAGATCTCCGTGCACAGCCGATGTGGGATTTGCCTAGGTGTTACAATCACCCCGCAGGGACTCATCGTCCTCGATGAGGTTTGCCCCACCATCCCGAACGGCTCGGGAGTGGCTCGATACCACTTGTAACACCCGCCTTAACAAACCACAATATTGTCCGCTTTGCTTGCAGCTCACGGCTTTGTTTTTGTGGCCTCATTTGAAGACTTCCGGCAGTCACCCAAGCCAAGATTACTCTCACATAAGCACGCTTAACGCCTTTTCCTAAGAACTCCACCCAGCGAGAGACCATAAAACGCGTTGTGTCATTGTAAGACGAATGTTATCTTACGAGCCCAAGATCTCTCAGAGCCACAGCCGGTGTGGGATTTGCCTAGGGTATTACACTTACAATCTCATCTCCCATCCGAGATGATACAAACCTTACCTTGGACACACCTACTCAATCACCAATTGTGATCACCACTCCACCACCTACAAAAACACCAACTTCACCTCCACCGGCACCCATCCAAACATCCAAAACACCCTCACCACCATCACCACCAAAATCTCCAACTCTCATTCCTTTGGAGTTATTTTCCACACCACCCACTTCTCCAAATCCTTTCATGGAAGACTTGGATGAATTGCCTCCTAGGCCAAATCATCCACCACCATTGCCATCCTTTGGCACAATTGAGTGGATTGCTCATGAGTCACCGAGGTCATCTTTTGACCCAAACGCCCCATTAGGGCCAAAACCTCTTCTCTTCCACCCCATCTACAAAGACATCCATGGTCCTTTGTATGGGGACCAAACACTCCCCACATCAATGTCCCCACACTTAGAGGACATTGAGTAGTGCATGTGGGATGCTAATCCCACAAGAGAGGAGATTCAAACGGAACTCCACAACCTCCATCAATTCAAAGGCATGGTGGATTCTCACATTAGTGAGACTATGCAAATGCAAAATGCTTTTCTAGCCTCCATCATGACCACCCCAAACATCCCCACCAACACCAACACATCTACCATTCCACCACCACAACCGCCCAAACATACTACCCCTAGGCATGGTTGCTCAACTTGTGAGCAAACGGCCCAAACCGTTGATAGGACCGGGTTATGGTCCATGACTTCAAGAGGAAATGAGGTTCATCCTCAATCACATCCTGAGCGCCTCAACGCTCTTTCTCATCCACCATCTCATTAGGATGATCCTAAATTAGCATTTCTAAGTTTTTCTTTTCTTAGGAATATTTATTTTCTTGTACTAAAAACACATCATTGTGTTCTCTTTTCATGATTTTTATTCATGAAAAATTTTAGCTAATGAATGGTGTTTTCTATATTGTTGGTGCTTTTACATAGTGTTTGGAAATGCTTTTGAATAATCATTATTAATAACATTTGTTTTGTAGCTTTATTTTCACAATCCATGTATCTTCCCATTAAGCACCCAATTTAGGGGGAACTTCGATCAAGGGGAGATAATGGCTCGAGCTCAATACATTCCGCATCGCCTCTTCTTTTTGTTGAGACAAGAAGGGGGAGAAAATATAGAACTTGTTTATATTTGACTTTTCTGAAAAAGTCAAACTGCATACATTGACTTTCTAAAAAAGTCAAACATGATACTTCATTGGTAATACTTGACTTTTCTTTAAAGTCAAGCGCATACTTTGACTTTCTGAAAAAGTCAACATCATGCATCAACTAGTGAATACTTGACTTTCTCAAAAAGTAAAACATCATACACTTACAATATCATTTCCTTTTCAAGTTCTAAAACTAATTTTTTTATAACTCTTGCACAAACTTTGTATCTTTTATAAAAATAAAATTTATATTTTGTCCTCAACAAAAAGGGGGAGATTGTTAATACAAATATCGTCATTAAACGTTATTTATATTTTTTATCTTTACCTAAGTTTTGTTAACGACAAAAGTAAATTTAATTTGTATAAAGCTTAAAGCTTGTCAAGTTTAATAGATATTAAAACAAGCTTTCTCAAACAATATCTTCATCATTTAAAGCATTTACATTGTGTCTAATCATATCTTAATACGAGTTTAAGCATAATGTATGATAGTAGTTTTTAGAATGTTTACTTATGTATTTGCATATTTCTAAAATAGAAAAACAACACATGACATCATGTGATGCATCATGGAAATCATTGGAAGATTTCATTAGATATTTTGTGTAGATTTGTACTCTTCATATCTTACACAATCTTACATAGATATGGTTGACTTTGGCAAGATCTTGATATCTTGTTGTCGACTGGCGGCACTAAAAATACAACGGGCGGAACCCTTTTAAGGGTCCGCGGTCCGTGGATCTTTCGATGGTTTTGGCTATAAATAGCAAAGCCAAACCTAGTAGTTTTTCATCCCTTTCCATCATACTCTCTTACATATCTTCTCTCTAACCTTTCTAACTCATTTTCATATCATATTAGTGATCTCTTTTGTAGCAAAGAAGATCAAGTCACATTCAAGCTTCAAACGAGAAGTTGGAAGTCCTGTTTGTTTAGTGTTGTATGATCTTGTGTTGATTCATACTTCATTGTTGCAAACCATTATAATCTTGTGAGTGTGAGTGATTAGTATTTTAGTCCTCAAAATACATTGTGTGTGGGAGTGGTTGTACCCTTGGAAAGAACTCGACATCTAGCTTAGTGTCGGAAATAGTGTAAGCGAAGTGTAAAGGTTTTCTCCACGGGTGAAAGGAGCTTGTTGACTAGTGAAGTTAAACTCTCGGTGTGAGACTCGGGGAGTGGAGTAGGCAAGGAAAAGAGTCCTTGTAGACCGAACCACTATAAACAACTTGTGGTTTGATCATTTTTTCCTTATTTACTCTTTACATATTGCTTGCATATTTCATTAACATATCAAAGATCAATATCAATTGATCTTTCAATAAGTTTCAAAACAAAGTTTTTAATTGGTAAACTATTCAACCCCCCTTCTAGTTTTATACACTATCTATGCTGACGGAGCATCCAAGGAGACATCTAGGCTCCGGTTTTTCCCATTTTCTCTTCAAGGGAAGGCCAAAGAGTGGCTCGATAAGCTACCTCCAAGGTCCTTCTTCACTTGGGAACAACTCACTACCAAATTTACCAAAAATTTCTTTCCTCCTAGGAGAACTACATCCATCAGGAGCGAAATCCTTAACTTCCATCAAACAAATGGAGAATCTATCATTAACTCTTGGACTCGTTACAAAGATCTCGTTCAACAAGCCCCACACCATGGTATCAACCTTTGGTTGCTTGTTCAAATCTTTTACGACAATGTCTCCCACAATGATCAAAAGGTTGACTTCTCGATTGGCGGAAAATTTCCAATCTCGGTCATGGAAGAAGGATGGGACCGTGATAAGGTTTTAAAGGTACCATTTTGAGGGTCGTTTAAGTCCTTATTTGATCACTTTGTATCCGTTATTGCTTAATATCGTTCCTTTTCACTTTTAGGTCTCTTGAAGGCAAAATCTTTGGAATGGCACTTATTTGGACGAAAAGGCGAATATATGAAGAAAATGGCCAAAGTCAAAATCGAGACACTCACGATTCTTTGAAATTAGAAGGCGGCAGCGTCGGGTGCTAAATAATGGCGCCGTCCCAAAATTATTGTGACGGTCCAGAACCCAAAACTCGTATTTTCAAGTGACGACGTCCGTTGTGAAAGAGTAGGCCGTCGCTACTCGACGGCCTAGATGCAATCCGCACGACGTCGGTCAAGAGGACGGCGTCACGGACATAAGGTGACGCCATCGCAAGGTTAACGTGGCCAAGACGAAACCCTAATGATGGCGACACGACGACGCCACAAAACATAAGGTGACGCCGTCGCATATGTAATCTTATATATAGAATCCGAATTTTTAGGTCTTGTGTGGAGAGTCTTTGGAGTAAAACCTAAAACCGAACCTAAGGTGTCTTGTACAAGATTTTAGGGTTTTAAACCCTATCTTACATCAAGATAAGTCTTTACTTCATTAATTCAATTATGTCTTTGATTATTTGTGTGTATGCTTGCATGTTCTCCATGTCCGCTAATTTACTTGTGTGTTTGCTTAGGAAGTATGAAACTTAATTATTGAATATTGATTGGTTGTTTCTTATCTTAGTTGATTAATGATCTAGTAACGCGATAGGTCATTCGTTGTGTACTTAATGCTTGATTCATCTTTGTGAACCTTAGAATATAATTACCGAGTAGTTGTAGGCTAAACCATCCAAAGAGTGCCTTAGAGTAGGAGTTTATCATCCCTAGTGGGTTTGTAGACGAGACCCTTTGGTAAGTTCAAAGAGTTGGGAGAAACGACACCCTACAACTTTAGACACACAACGCAATTAAGAATAAGACGTGACACTCAACCATCAATAGGAGATAATTAAGGAGTAATACCAACTAAGTAAACACATCTTTAAACTATCATACGAGCACACATTAATTAGACATAGACTCCCACAACCTTAGTTTAGATAATTAGATAATAGTAGAGTAATCGGTGAAATACCAACCCCCAAATCCAATACACGAGATTCGTGCCTTTCCCTTTCATAAAACATAAAAGATAAAAAATAATCTTCCTCAACCTTAACCTTAGCGTAGTAACTCCTTACTAGCATTCCTATTCCCCAGAGAACGATATCAATACCGTGGCTTACCCTAATTACTACACTACAACGATTAGGTTCATCGCCTGGGTGTTATAAAACTTGCTCGAAGAAAAGGAAGTTTCCTTGACCCCGAACGACGCGTGTAGCGTTATCAAGTTTTGGCGCCACCGCCGGGAATAGAATAGCTAGTTAGTAGTCCACATCGTTTAGGTTCTTTGCTTGATTCCTATCAAGTAAACTTTTTCTTATTTTTAGCTTCTCTTAGTCTATCCCCTCTTCGTAACCTTTGTTCGTAACCCCATCACTTTTCATCATGGAAGGTGATAACCCACTACCATTCATCAACCTACCGCCAAATGACCCGCCAAGAGCCCGTACTCTTGGTGAATACTCGAGACCAAGCCACCTAGGCTATAGGAACACCATTGAGCTTCCCAACCAAGCCCAAACTACGGCCTGCGATCCGACACCATCGGTTGGTGCAAACGGATGTGCATTCCATGGACTTCGTTCCGAAGATCCTTATCGACATCTTAAGGATTTCCTTAAAATCGCCGATTCCATCGACCTTGATGCTACTACTCGGGAGACCACGCGCTGCGTCTCTTCCAATTCTCTCTACGGGACCAAGCTAGTAATTGGCTTGAGCGACTTCCCACGGCTCCATCTCAAGTTGGGATGATCTTACTTCTCGCTTCCTTGCTCAATTTTTCCCACCGGGAGAACCACTAAGCTTAGGAATGACATCTTGATGTTCCAACAACGTCAAGGTGAATCTCTCTAAGCATGGACCCGATTCAAGGACTTACTTCATAAAGTCCCTCATCACGGCATTGATCTTTGGCTCCAAGTCCAAATCTTTTATGATCATGTCAACTTCCCCACTAAGCGATCCATTGACCAAGCGGCGGTGGAAAACTTAGTGATCTCACCCAGAAGAATCATGGGAAATAATAGAGGACCTCGCCTCTATGACAACGAAGTTGGGATGACCCCGTGAGCTGCCCAAAACCGTTAAGGCAATCTCCTTACCTCCTTCCGACCGTAGGATGATCGAACTTGAAGATCAAGTTAGATTCCTCATGAGTTCCTACAAAATCCTAAGTCTTCACGACAAGTGAATCAAATCACTCTACCTTGTGAGTTGTGCGGTGGTCCCCATGACACTCGTGATTGCACAAGGCTCTCCGAACAAGCTTTGCGGACTACGCCCCATACGCATCGACGGAGCGGGAGAGAAGTGGTACACTTTCAAACCCGAACAAAACAACTTAGGAAACTCATACAACCCCTCATGGAGAAATCACCCTAACCTTAAGTGGAACCAAAACTCAAGCACACCCCAAAGCTCATCTAGTTCACCTACTAGGTCAACTCTTTTAATACCGGAACCCCACTAATCTTGAGGCAATTGCATCTAGATTTTTGTCATCCCAAGAAACTCGATTAAATAAGCTTGAAGTCGATTTTAAGCAAAAACAAAGCGAGATGACAACCAAACTTGATGCCCTCTTAAAAGCCTTCAATGAGCGGGAAGTTGGAGCACTCCCAAGTGATACCATAAAGAACCCAAAAGTGAATTCGATTGCATCGACTTCATGTTCTAGTTCACCATGGGAGAGTGCACATCCATGCCCATCCCACCCAACGGTTCACTCGGTAAATGCTATAAAAAAGGGTTCCAAGCCATCCAAGAGATACCAAGGCCCGACACCTTTGGTAAAGCCTACTCTTGAGAAACCCATCAGCCAAGAATCCAAACCTAGTTTAGAGGAGGAGTACAAGGAACTCCATCAAGAAAAACCGATTCTTGAAGTCTTAGCTCATGCACCTTACTATAATGCTTTAAAAGAAAAATATGAGTTAGAACTTAGGCTTGGAAAACATGGGTCCGCTTTTGTGCGAAACAACTTACCTAAGAAGCTAGACGATCCCGGGCTATTTACTCTTCCGTAGACTTGGAACTTCCAAACCACTCGATGCTCTAGCCGATTTAGGATCATGCATCAATCTTGTTCCGTTGTCCTTCATAGAAGCCTTAACTTAGGTAAAATTGAACCAACGGAAACCATCTTAGGTCTAGCGGACGGTAGTATCGCACGTCCGTAGGAATAATAAAAGACATGGTAGTATATGTAGGAGAGTTGACTCTTTGGCCGACTTCCATGTGCTAGACATGAATAAGGACCCGACATGCCCATTACTAGTTGGAAGAGGATTTTTAGCTACCGCTAGTGCCATCATCGATTGTAAGATGTCCAAAATAGTGGTAGGGGAGGGAGTGCTAGATCCGCTACGATGTTAAAAAGCATACATACTACAAGGATGAGGAAATCCCACAAGAGATAGAGTTGGATAGAGAGCCTTCTAGATATGGACCTTGGATTGATAAGAACATCATAGGCCCCTAAAGACCTTTTTACCTTGATAAAGCCTTCGCTAGGCAAAGAACTTTCCAAGAAAAAGAAATGGCTAGGGATATAGAAGTGAACCCGCTCGAGGACGCCTTAGTATTTAGGAAGATGACCGAGTTCCTAGGAAGCTTGCACGTTAACCTTGTCATGAATAAGTGGAAAGTTGAGAAATCTGAACACAAGTGGGATTGGAATAGACCGCCTAGTGATGGTAATGGAGTGTGGCACATTAGGATGCAAATCTATGATCCCGATGGTGAGATGTTTGAAAAGGCATATTTAACCGAACGTACTACTAGGAACTTGAATGATAAGTTTGATCCTTACGACATTGTTGAGGATAGACTTACGTATATCGCACGTAGAGCACGACTATGAGTCTAGCTACAAGACTCTTAAATAAAGAAAAGCGCTTAGTGGGAGGCAACCCGTGCTTAATTGTTTGCTTGTTAGTGTCTTATATCTTTTATTAATTGTTTATCCTCATGTTTAAATTTGTAAAATGCTTTATTTTGTTTTTAACCTCGCCTTAATTGCATATAAAGGTATTTTACTTAAAGGATAAGTGTAGGGAGGATTACACACGTTTTCAAAAGAAACGTAAACATGAGAATAACAATTAACTAAAAGATATTTATGTTTGTTTGTTTGATTCAAATGCTTGTATCGAGTCATAATGGATGTTTTGCGAAATTTTTCCAGATTCTAAAGATGTAAATTTTCCGTAATTTTTCCGAAAATCGCAGACCGCTTTTTGTCAGATAACTCGACGGCGTCAGATTGCAACCGACGGCGCCTGGAAGGAGTAAAACATCGATTACTTTTTCTCGTTTTCGAGCCACTTATAAATTTTGGAATTTTCGTGTCTTAATTTTCTTAGAAATTCAGAAACATCCACTCCACAAGCATTATATCCTAGTTTAAATCGAGTCTTATATATATTATTACCACCGATTTTACGCGAAGGTTTCGTTTGTTTTCTTCAAGTGTGCAGTTTAGTTTGTCAAGAAGAAGTTACATAAGATTGGAGGAGCTTTTCACTAATAATTCTTCTTGAAAAGGATTTAACCACCACTTTACACGGATCCTACCGAGCTAATCGGGGAGTATTAGTTTCTTTCGCTTTTAATTACCTTCCATTATCATAACTTTGATACTTTCGGGAACATTGGGGACAATGTTCGCTTTAAGTGTAGGGAGGAAAATAAAACGGAACTTTGAAACTATGCTTATCCTTGACTATTTGCTTTGTCCAATTGTGATTGTGTAATAAACCATGAGAAAATGTCGGTTAGGGTAATTTTGGCACCAAATTTAAAATTTTTATGACATATAGGAGTGGGCCATTAGTCTTAACAAAAGCGCCTCATGGATAGGAAGTTGCATGACTAGCACAAAACCCTTTACCACCTAAATTCCACCAAAATGTGAGGATCGCCCTTAGATTAGTAGGAATTAAAGCATTCATCTTCAATGCTTAGAGTGTGAACCGTAGTATATTAGATTCTAGAACTTGTTTTGTGATGCATTCCGAGATCGCAAGTGAGGCTACACTTGTGTAGTTAGGAATAACTAAATGATAAGAGGCATTAGGATAACCCTTGTTCGACACTGTAATATAATTACTTCTTCCACATCGGTTGAGTAATTCCCCACACCCTTTGCGTTGTACTCATCTTTAGTACACGATACCCCTAGTTAACCCCTCGAGCCTATCCTTTTCGCGGTTCTCGTGATGTTTCGGTTTTCCGGAATATCAATGAAGAGCATTGTTTACACCCCACCCCAAATATACACCCAAATCGCCTTAGCCTACCCCTTATGCACTCACTTTTAGTGCAAATGTTTGTTATCACCCCAAACCCTTAGTTCAATTATCTAGTTGCTTGCATAAGTTGCTAAATCGAGTCATATCCTTTGTATACGCTTTGGGACGATTGGGATTCATGGAAAAGTTAAAGTTTATGAAATGACGGAAGGAACGTTAAAATTCAAATTCCCTTTGTTTGCGTAATAATATACCCCAAGTGTTTTAATCTTTTCAAATCGGGTCAAATTAGTGTTAGAGTAATAAAACTCAAGTGTAGGGATGTGCCTATAAACCCTATTATTTTGATGTTACCGTAGAGGATGGTAGAGTAAAAGTGTATAAAAAAAAAAAAAAAAAAAAAAAAAAAAAAAAAAAAAAAAAAAAAAAAAAAAAAAAAAAAAAAACTGCTACCATCCTACATCTATCTTTTAAATTTATGTTTGTTTATTTCAGTTATCTAGAGTTTAGAGTGTCGAGTCTTGGCTTAGCAACGCCATTCTTCATATGCTTGTAACATAGAGATTTTTGACTTACCACCACTAAATAGCCTATCCCACCAAACCCCTTGTTTCCCTACCGTAAGCCTAACATTACAACCCTTTAAAAGACCTCTTTGATAGTTTTTCCTAGGTGCTTACGCCAAAGCGATGGAGGTTTGATCTATTCTCAAGCCTATGGTAATCTATGTACTAGGACCGGTTAATGAGTGTTTATATCCCATTTCCTATTTGTTATATTTCTTATATACACCCGAGAGAGATGTGAGTATCCAAACACCCCATGTGAGGTGCTAGTATGTAATTTTCGTGCTTGTTATGACTTTTGTGGGGCTTATATGTGTTGTGGACCGTTTTGAATTAATGCTTCATGACCCCTAACTTATAAATTAATTGGCTAAAAACACATTTGCTTGAGGACAAGCAAATAACAAGTGTCGGGATATTTGATAAGGTTTTAAAAGGTACCATTTTGAGGAGTCGTTTAAGTCCTTATTTGATCACTTTTGTATCCGTTATTGCTTAATATCGCCTTTTCACTTTTAGGTCTCTTGAAGGCAAAATGTGGAATGGCACTTATTTGGACGAAAAGCGCGAATATATGAAGAAAATGGCCAAAGTCAAAATCGAGACACTCACGATTGTCGAAATTAGAAGGCGGCGCGGTGCTAAATGGCGACGCCGTCCCAAAATTATTGTGACGGTCCAAAACCCAAAACTCAGATTTTCAAGTGACGACGCCCGGTTGTGAAAGAGTAGGCGTCGCTACTCGGGACGGCCTAGATGCAATCCGACGACGCCGGTCAAGAGGACGGCGTCACAGACATAAGGTGACGTCGTCGCAAGGTTAACGTGGCCAAGACGAAACCCTAATGAGCGGCGACACGGCGGCCACAAAACATAAGGTGACGCCGTCGCATATGTAATCTTATATATAGAATCCGAATTTTTCGCCTTGTGTGGAGAGTCTTTGGAGTAAAACCTAAAACCGAACCTAAGGTGTCTTGTACAAGATTTTAGGGTTTTAAACCCTATCTTACATCAAGATAAGTCTTTACTTCATTAATTCAATTATGTCTTTGATTATTTGTGTGTATGCTTGCATGTTCTCCATGTCCGGCTAATTTACTTGTGTGTTTGCTTAGGAAGTATGAAACTTAATTATTGAATATTGATTGGTTGTTTCTTATCTTAGTTGATTAATGATCTAGTAATGCGATAGGTCATTCGTTGTGTACTTAATGCTTGATTCATCTTTGTGAACCTTAGAATATAATTACCGAGTAGTTGTAGGCTAAACCATCCAAAGAGCGCCTTAGAGTAGGAGTTTATCATCCCTAGTGGGTTTGTAGACGAGACCCTTTGGTAAGTTCAAAGAGTTGGGAGAAACGATACCTACAACTTTAGACACACAACGCAATTAAGAATAAGACGTGACACTCAACCATCAATAGGAGATAATTAAGGAGTAATACCAACTAAGTAAACACATCTTTAAACTATCATACGAGCACACATTAATTAGACATAGGCTCCCACAACCTTAGTTTAGATAATTAGATAATAGTAGAGTAATCGGTGAAATACCAACCCCAAATCCAATACCGAGATTCGTACCTTTCCTTTCATAAAACATAAAAGATAAAAATAATCTTCCTCAACCTTAACCTTAGCGTAGTAACTCCTTACTAGCATTCCTATTCCCCAGAGAACGATATCAATACCCGTGGCTTACCCTAATTACTACACTACAACGATTAGGTTCACTGCCTAGGGTGTTATAAAACTTGCTCCAAGAAAAGGAAGTTTCCTTGACCCCGAACGACGCGTGTAGTGTTATCAGACCGCATTGAGGAGTATGTCCAGGACCAAGACAATACTTGGAACGAGCCGGTAACTGTAATGAGTATCTCTTCTACCTCAAATAATAGCCCATTATCTCTCGATGATTGGATGAATAGGGCGCAAGAAAAGATTGCATACCTCACGAAGTCCCAAGAACCTAAGAGGTTGTTTAACCCATACCTTATATGCGACATTTGTGGAGGATCACACGAGTGCGATGAGTGTGATGATAACACAAGCCAAGAGCACGCCTTACTTTCCAGCCATGACATTTATGATGACCCTTCCCTCCTAGTATTCTATCAATATGATGAGTACACTCCTTGGGGTAATCTAAAATGGAAGACTGAGGGAGAGGAGGGTTCCGAATACACCATCCGTGACACCTTTGAGAAAGAGCTCGGGCAATTCGCCATGGAAAGGGGAATGCTTTTAAAGGGTCTCGAAGGATTCATTCAAGAGCAACAAGCTGAATTAGAAAGCCAGATTTTCGAACTCCACAAAAGAATAAGTGAACCTGATCCAACCCAGCATGATCCAACTTGTGCCATTACTACTCGATCAGGAACTACTACCAAGGATCCCCTATACTCTGTTCAAAATCCTACCACCAGGGGGCCTGGGTTTGATAATGGGGGAAGTTCCTGAACCCCCTTCGACTCCTCACGACCCTCCTCCACAAGCATCAATTCCCATCCAATGTCCGACTCTCACACGGATTCCTTACCCCTCGCGTTTAAAGAATCAAGAGGTTGAAGAAGACAATGAAAGGATGTTGTCTTACTTAAAAAGGATCGCCATCAATATACCACTTCTCGATGTATTTTATTATATCCCTAAACATAGAAAATACTTCAAGAGGTTATTCTCGAATCGAAAAAAGCTTGAAGGGTTGATATCATTAGGAATGTTCAGCTATCATCCAAAAGAGCGTACTCCAAGAAGAAAGAAGATCCTGGGTAGCTTCACCATCCCTTGCTCTATAGGGCACTCTATGAAAAACGCCTTGGTCGATCTCAGGCAAGCATTAACTTGATGCCTCATTCCTTATTTCTCAAACTCGGATATTCAGTAATGAAACCAACCGTAATGAGTATCCGCTAGTGATCGATCAATCAAATATCCCATTGAGTTTGTGAAAATTTTCTTGTAAGGGTAGGGAGTTCAAATTTCCTGTTGATTTTGTGATTTTGGAAATGGAGGAAGATAACTCAGTCCCGATAATCCTTGGAAGACCATTCTTGGCTACAGCTCGTGCCATCATCGATGTTCATGATGGTAAACTCACTTTACGAGTGGGATCTGTGAGCTTAAACTTCGATATCAAGGATTCTATGAGTCGTCCCTCCTCTTATGATCATCCTATTTACTTTTTTGAAGAAGTTGATGAGTTTGTTGATGATATTGATAGTTGTATTGATGAATATCTAGTAAACGAATTCATGAATGATGACAACAACATAATGTACGATGATGGAGAGACTGAGATGGTTGGAGCTGTTTCCTTTTACCCACGTAGGGAAGAAATTGAACCTCTTGAACTTCAAAAGCCGGAAAACAAGCTAAAACCATCGATCAAGGAACCTCCTACCTTAGAACTAAAAGATCTCCCGAGTCATTTAGAATATGCCTTCCTTCAAGGAGAGGTCCACTCCCTGTCATCATAAGCTCCTCACTGACCACTGAACAAAAATGGAAACTCTTAGAAGTTCTAAGAGAATACAAAGGAGTGATCGCATGGAGTGTTGCTGACATTAAAGGAATTGATTCTACTTTTTGCACTTATAAAATTCTTATGGAGGAGGATTACAAACCCACCGTTCAGCCTCAGAGGAGGGTTAACCCTAATATCAAGGAGGTAGTAAAAAAGGAGGTCGTCAAGCTTCTCGATGCCGGCCTAATCTACCCCATTTCTGGATGCCCTTGGGTCACCCTCATCCTAGTGGTTCCAAAAAGGGAGGAATGACGGTTTGAAGAATGAGAAGGGTGATTTAGTGCCGCAGAGAATGGTCTTTGGTTGGCGGTTCAGACGACTACGGGAAATTAAATAATGCCACACGGAAAGATCGTTTTCCCCTACCATTCATCGATCAAATGCTCGAAAGGTTAGCCGGGCATGAGTACTACTGTTTTCTTGACGGTTTCTCAGGATACTTCCAAATCCCCATTGCTCTTGAATATCAAGAAAAAACTACATTTACATGCCCCTACGGGACTTTTGCTTATAAGCGAATGCCCTTCGGGTTATGCAACGCCCCCGCTACCTTTCAACGTTGTGTGATGGCCATACTCCATGAATTGATTGAAGATAGCATGGAAGTCTTCATGGATGATTTATCGGTATTTAGAAGTTCCTTCGACCTTTGTCTATCCAACCTTAGGAAGATGCTGAAACGGTGTGAAGAAACCAATTTAGTCATGAATTGGGAAAAATGTCATTTCATGGTGAGAGAAGGAATTGTCTTGGGACATATAGTCTCCGGAAATGGAATCGAGGTCGATAGGGCTAAAATTGAAGTAATGTCTAAAATACCCTATCCTACTACCGTTAAGGCCATTCGAAGCTTTCTTGGTCATGCGGGCTTTTATAGAAGGTTTATTAAGGACTTCTCAAAAATTGCCCGACCAATGACACAGCTTCTAGTCAAGGACGCTCCTTTTGACTTTTCGGAAGAATGTAAGAAGCATTCAATCGCTCAAGAAAGATCTTACTCAGTTCGATAATGGTTACCCCTAATTGGTCCCAACCATTCGAGATCATGTGTGATGCTAGTGATTATGTTGTAGGCGCCGTACTAGGCCAAAGAAAGGAGAAGCATTTTCAACCAATTTACTACGCTAGCAAAACCATGAATGTGGCGCAAGAGAATTATACAACCACCGAGAAGGAGCTTTTGGTTGTGGTTTTTGCCTTCGATAAATTCAGGCAATATATCGTCCTTTCCAAAACTGTCGTCTTCACCGATCACTCCGCCTTACGATACTTGTTCTCCAAACAAGATGCAAAAACCAGACTTATTAGGTGGATTCTATTGCTTCAAGAATTCGACATTTAAATTCGAGATAAAAATGGAGCTGAAAATCTTGCTGCTGATCATCTATCACGATTGGAAAACCCAGACTTAGAGAAATTAGACCATACCAAAATCCATGACTCTTTTCCTGAGGAACGGCTGATGGCCATTAAGGATATTGAGCCATGGTATGCGGATTATGCTAACTCTCTATCCAGTAGGGTCTTACCAAATTACATGACTAGGCAAGATAAAAAGAAATTCTTCACCGCACTTAAATGCTATTTTTGGGATGATCCCTTCTTATTTCGTATATGCCCCGATCAGATCATTCGACGTTGTGTTGCTGGGAGGGAGATTGATCGGATTATGAGAGAGTGTCATGCGGGACCATTTGGGGGGGCATCACGGTGTAAATGTCACGGTACGAAAAGTTTTCGATACCGGGTTCTACTGGCCTACTATTTTCCGTGACGTCAAGAAATTAGTTCAAGCGTGTGATGCATGCCAACGATCGGGAAACATCTCGAGGAGGGATGAAGCACCTCAGAACTATATCCAAGTCTGCGAAATATTCGATGTTTGGGGTATCGATTTTATGGGACCTTTACCGTCATCCGGAGGAAATGAATACATTCTAGTTGCTATCGACTATGTGTCCAAATGGGTGGAGGCACAAGCCCTTTGGACTAACGATGCAAGGGTGGTCATTCATGTTCTTAAAAATCTCTTCGCACGATTCGGGATTCCCAAGGCATTGATCAGTGATAGAGGAACCCACTTTGCAATGCTCAAATGGAGAAGGTAATGAAGAAGTATGGTGTTCCGCATAGGTTCTCTACGACATATCATCCCCAAACTAATGGGCAAGTAGAGAACACAAATAGAGCATTAAAGCATATACTTGAAAAAACGGTCCACCAGAATATAAAAGATTGGGCATTCAAACTGGATGAGGCACTCTGGGCATTCAGAACGGCTTATAAAACACCCATCGGAACAACCGCTTTTTGCTTGGTATACGGGAAAGCATGCCACCTCCCTATTGAACTTGAGCAAAAGGCATACTGGGCACTTAAGGCCTATAATATGGACTATTCTGAGGTAGGGTCAAATAGGTTCCTACAGCTTCAAGAGCTGGATGAACTAAGACTTGAAGTTTATGAGTCGTCAATCACATATAAAGAAAGGGCGAAAAAATGGCATGATCAAAGAATAAAGAATCCTAAAGAGTTTGTAGAAGGAGATAAGGTGCTCTTGTATAATTCAAGGTTGAGATTATTTACGGGAAAACTCAAATCAAGAGGGTATGGGCCCTTTTCGGTGAAGAGGAAAATGAGCAATGGGGTCGTGGTGCTACTAGACCATGATGGAAGGGAATTTACCGTGAATGGACAACGTGTGAAACATTACCAGTTGGACAATAATGAAATGGTCAACGACGAGGATGTTTTTTTAGAAGAAGGTGATGGTAATGAAGTCATGTAGGGGCACGACTTAGAGTCGAGCTACAAGACTCATAAATAAAGAAAAGCGCTTCGTGGTAGGCAACCCATGCTTAATTGTTTGCTTGTTTGCGTGTCATATATCTTTTCATTAGTTGTTTATTCTCATGTTTGAATTTGTGAAAATGCTTTATTTTGTCTTTAACCTCGTCTTAATTACATATAAAGGTATTTTACAAAAATGATAAGTGTAGGGAAGATTACACACGTTTTCAAAAGAACATGAACATGAGAATTACAATTATTGAAAAGATATATATGTGTGTTTGTTAGAGTCAAATGCTTGTATCGAGTCATAATGGATGTTTTGCAGGAATTTTTCTAGATTCTAAAGATGTAATTTTTCCGAGAAAATGCAAAGAGACCGCTTTATGTCGGGATAACCGACAGTCGTCAGATTGCAACTTGACGTCCAGAGGAGCGTGACTTTATAAATTTTCTCATTTTCGTGCTACTTATAAATTTTTTGGAAATTCTCATGTCTTAATTTTCCAGAAAACCTGTAAACATCCATTCCACAAGCATTATATCCTAGTTTAGTAGTTACATATATAGTTTTACCGTCGATTTTACGCGAAGGTTTTGTCTACTTTCTTAAAGTGTGCAGGTTTTATTTATCAAGATATTTTGTATAAACCTTCGCTCTGATACCACTTGATGGATCTGGACACACACCTTGTGTCAATGATATTTAGTATAATATTATCAAGCAAGCGGAATTTACTTAGTAATACTTAGAAGACAGTTTATATGATGTATTGTATGAGAGTAAACACATATTAAACACAAAACTTAAGCTCCAATATTATTGATGAATAATACGAGTGATCTTAGTTATCACTAGGGTTACACCTTGAAGCTTTCGTAGGTAAATTAACAAGTACACACACGTACCTAAGACAATGACCTAGGACCTCCTTTTATACAACAATGAGTCCTTTACAAGATAAGTATAAAGCTAACATAATAGAATATACACAAGATCTATTCCATACTTATCTAGACACGCTTAACTAACATAAAGCGATAGCGATAGTAACAATGTCTCGGCGGTGGAATACATTTCCACCGCTAGTGTTAATCTCAAGAATGTAAACCACAACTATCCGTAGTAATGCATTATTCCCAACAATCCTCCCTAAACTTATGATTTCTCGCAAATCAATAAGTTTCTTCAATATGCATTATCTTCAAGGATTTGGGGAATTCAACCAAACACTTCACTTCTTCCTTAACTTCAGATAGCTCTTGAACATTGATCTTGAAGCCTTTGTAACAATGCTCCGACCTTCTCATTGTCTTTATGAACTCTTATTGGTAAGCATAACATCAGAAGAGCTCCACTCTCGAGTGGATATTCTTTCTCAAGCATGAAAAGTCTTCCATTAGTCAAAAACATGATGAACTTCACATGAATCATAATAAAACCATTTAGTACCAAAACATGTGAATAAGGTTTTCCAGAAGTCATCATCAACATTTGGTTCATAGAGCCTTCTAAGATTCACCCATAACTGCATCTCCTAAGTATCTTTGAGATCTTGATCATCAAACCTTTCTTGAACTAATCTCCATAGTGTATTAAGGTCATCTCTGTCAAAATCTTTAATAAGATCTTCAAATGTCATGAATGATGAAGTTTCACCACCTAGCCTTGTGATCTTCCATGTTGGAGCAAAATTACTAGTAGTGTAAACTTCCCAATCAATAATAGGATGTCGAATTTGCAGTGGTTCTGGATTAAAATCTCTTTCTTCAATCACATTCATTCCAGTCATTTGATCTTCAGTGAATTTCTCAGTAGGAACTTCCTTCTCAGTAGACATTGCTTGATCTTCATCAACCTTAGTCTTCTTAACAGTTTGAGAATCACTTACTTTGGCCTTTCTCTTCAATCTAGGAACCCTTTTTGCTTCTTCTTCAGAACCCATTGGAATAAAAGCTTTATCATGTTTTTGAGTTCTGTAGTAAGCTTTTTCAACATGATCATCAGACATTCCTTTGAATTGATGCATCTTCCAACCACCAACATGACAACAATAAGTCTTCATATATGAAAGAATTTGTCTCTTGGTAGGTTGTCTTGATTTCTTTTGACCCTTTTGACCGTACTAATCACATCTTCAAGTGCTTGATTGTTCTTCATTTGAATGAAATCCTTCAACTGGCGTTCTTTGTTCCTCGATTAAGGATGCATCGCCTACTGTGTCAATTGCCTTTTCTTGATTTACGCATTATTAGCAATCAAGAATTGAATATCATCTTCGTGAGGAACATAACTAAACTCAAGTCTTCTCTCTAAGAACTGTAGGTTGAATATTGGAAAGTGGATCTTCAACAAAATCTTCCATTCTATTCAATCTTTTAGCTTCCAAAAAGCTTGCAACTTCCATTTCTTTCAATCTTTTCTTCTCAGCAACTTGTTCTTCTGCTATCTTCTTAGCAAGTTCTCTATCAAGATTAATATGAACTTGTCTTTTCTTTGAAATCTTGCTTCCAGTTTGCTCTACTTCTTCCATAACTGCTTTACCCTTGTCTTTCTTCAAATTATCAAATTCTTCACTTGCAGTGGCAAAAATTGGCTTTGCAGTGGAAGTTACATCAGTGGAAAATCAGTTGCAGTTTGGAAAATGTCTTGATCTTCAAGTTGCTCTCCATGAGTTTGAGTTTCCTTTGCTCCTTTACTTGTATCTTCTTCATCTTCAAAATCAATTTTCCTCCCTCGGTCAAGACTGCTTTCCTCCCTGTTTGGAAGAATTTCCCAAATCTTGATCAATTTGAATCACCATCGAGGTGAGGATGAAGATGAAATCACCGACTTCTGTATCCTCTTGTCTTGCTTTCAACCCTTGTATCTCTTCCTTTAAAGTCTGAATCTCTTTCTTTAAGTATTGAATATCTTTGGCATGCGCTTGACTTGGGCCAAAGACTTCAGAGATTCAACCTGCTTTGCTAACTTGGTACACAAAACCATCAATTCCAATTGGTTCCCACTGCCCTAATCACTTCCAACTGTGTTACTTGTTGGGAGAGGTGAATCATGGGGCAAAGGTTAAGATTCCTCCCTAGTTGGACTAGGTTGAAGTCTAGAACCACCACTGCTTGTTCCTAGACCATAAGGTTCAGAAACTTGTTGTGTTGTCATGAGAGGAGTTGACTGTTTAGGCCTTCTCTCATAGGTTCTTGAAACTGGTGGGGTATAATCAATGTTTGGAACATTAATTATGGGTGTGTTTTGTTCAGTTGAAATTTTAGCAAGCTTTTGTGGTAGGAGAGGTGTAAAAATCATATTGCCATCTTTGTTCAAATTTTAAAAAGCTTTAGGCTTTAGGCAACTGATTTGATAAACATTTGTGTGGGGTTGCAGTTGAAACTCATTTAGCACTGCTTGCACAAACCTTGGATACATTAAAGTTTTGGTTTTACTCTGTACATTGCCTATCATACTTGTAAAAATATAATTTGACCGTTGAAAATCTTATCGGTGACTAGACAAACCAAAGGATAAGCCATGGTTGAACTAAATTGCTCATAAGAGGTTTTCTTTGGACTAAGACAATGCAATGTAGTATGAATCAAGAATCTCCATTGGGGACAAAACCACTCTTTTGAAAGTAGCTTTTTGTCGCTGGTATCATACCCCATGGATGCTAAAGTATCATGAATTTCGTGCAAAGGTAATGTGATGAGACCATTGAGATCACCCAAGTGGAGTACTCTCCTCAAGGATGCCTCAAGAACATCAATAGTTACCCCATCCATAGTGGCTCGTAGAGCATCCACTTTCATGTGTATCTCCAATCTCAAGTGTTATGGACTTAGCAAAGAGTCCAAAGCTGCTTGATTCGAGAGATATAGATTGTGGGTTTTAAAAGAAAAGCATACCTTATATGAGAGGTATTGAGAAAGTCCACAATCGATGAAAAGCATGTACGCTTCTTCTCATTAGACTTTTGTAGGTAGGCCACAAGGTTGTGCTCATCTGCAAACTTCAAAGATGCCATAGAAACTTTTGATGAAAAACAAAATTATGTCAGTAAGAATGAAAGAATTAACTAGCCAATTGAGAGAAAGATATATAGGGTTAGGGTTTAGAATTATTGCGCAAGTAAAATTATCTTTAGAAAGTATTAAAATATGGAAAGAAGATAATTCCCTTAAAATTTTAACCCTATATATATGACAAACAGTGGTTACTTTCAACGGCTAGTAAAAATTAGTTACTGACACAATCAGTTGTAACGGCTAGAACAACAGTGGTAAAATAACACTGCTGCTGGAAACGTGAACTAGCGATGGTAATTTTTCACAAAAATTTCAAAGAGCAATGGTAAATAAAATCATGATAACAAGATCGCTCTTATCATAGTTTTAGCAAACTATCGCCTATCAACGGATTTGATATGTCTTTACCATGAGCCGTTTGCTATGGACTAGCCAACTCTTAATCATAAAGAATATGGTGAGTTGATAACCATATAGTTTTTGGTAAACTATCAACCATAAACGGATTTGTCAAGTCTTTACCAGTAGCCGTTGGCTCTGGACTAGTTGATTCTTATGTGTATTAGACATGGTGAATCAATAACCATTTGTTGTGTATCTCAGATATACACCTTTTAAAATTCAAACTCCCATCAAGACTTGGTTATGTATCTATAAAAGATAAGAATAACCAACTTGATACATACCAAAGTTACCTTTAACCAAACCATTGTCCAAGTAAAATATCTTCCAAAGTCAAACCAATAATATCTATATTTACTCCTTAACCTACCAAAATAGGAAAAAGTAAATATACTCATTAATTAACCCTTTCAACCTACTTTGGCTATATAAGGAGGCTTGGCTTTAGATAAACTTCATCAATTTACATTCAAACACAATATCCCCAAAACCATAATCATGAGCAATCCTTCCAAAACCATCGACATCTCTTCTGATTCAGAAGAAGAGTATGTAATCGAGTCTGAGACATCCTCAGAGACATCAGGATGGTGTGGATACTTTCCACCAGGGGCTGGCACTTCTTCCAAAAAGTATACCAAAGAAACTGCTAAGCGTGTGCCTGTAGCTAAACCTGCAAAATCTCTTGAGTTCTATTCTAGCTCTTCAGATGATGACGAGGCGAATGATGAGACCTATTCCATGGCCAAAGATTTGCCAAAGGCTCTTTCAATAGCACTGGAAACAGCTATCTCCAATTTGAAGCAGATATCCATCCCAACAAGGCCTGCAATGCTACCAAAGCCTCCTCCACAGGTTCTTGGGCTTCCATGTCCAAGAATGCAATCCACTTTTCAGAACAAAAGGAAGAGGGCACCAAGAAACAAGCATGACTATGTGGGCAAAGGCAAGAAGCCAATGGAGTAGCTGAAGTTAGGTGTAGAATGTGCTAGGTTGCAGTCTTTTGTGTTTTGATGATGATAAGTACTTTCACTTTGGTTGTAATGAATCACGTTAATAAAATGAAGTTCCTTTGTTTTCCTTTTTCCACTATGAGCATGTTGCCACTGGTTGCAATATAGTTCCCACTGTAAAATAATTTCTTTATAAATATCAGTGGACAACTAGATGGAATCTAAACAACCTTGAGCATCGATTCACCAAAGATTAACCATTCAATGTAAACAAATAATCCTTCAAATCTGCAACTAACAAGCATAAATCAAACACTGGAATCACTGTTGAGTTTTTGGCAATGGTTAGTGTATAGCAAGAAATGAACATAGCAGTGGCTATCAAGGTTGTAAAAATCGCTCGGCGGTACCGTGGCGGTTGACCCCCGCCAAGCGCCATAGGCGCCATAGCGGCGCCATGGCGGTGACCCTAAATTATAAAGGAATTTATTAAAGAAATGAATATTAGCAAGATTAATTATAAAAACTAGCTTAAATTAGAACAAAATCAATAAAATCGAAGTTAATTGCCGTGAATTTGAAAAAAAAAACCCTAGATATGAAGTTGACCACCGTTGATCGGCGTTGACCGGCGTTGACCAAACCGCCGCCAAGGCCGATTTTGACCGCCAAGCTCCGATTTTGACCGATTTTGACCAAAACGCCATGTTAGACCGATTTGGGAAATATCGTGGCGGTGGACCGCCGATATCCGCCATGGCGGCCGCCATGGCCGATTTTTACAACACTGGTGGCTATACTCAATAAAGTCAACTCATAACCACTGATACACTTTCCAAGGCCACAGGACTCCAATTTACTTCTCAACCACTTACACCTTCCCCTCATTAACTTCTTGAATCCAACTTAATGTATATTAAACAAACCATTTAACACAAACCACTCAAATCACATACTCCAAAAATTTCACTCTCAAAAATCATTTCAACAACACCATGAGTCAATCTAGTCCGATCAATCTTTCTTCTAGCAGTTCATGGGATGACTTTGTTTTGAAAAACCCTGGGAGAGTTGACAAAGAAGAGTATGAGAAGGTTGTATCCAGGAAGAGAAAACATTCAACTGTTTTTCAAGTCCTTTTCCCGCCGGGTCCATCATCACTACAACCGAGCCTCGGGATGCATTAGTCAAGGAAGATAGCTCAGAGATCAGCTCCTACATATCTCCATATGTAGATACAGGTGATGAGATGTCACACCCCAAAAATGGCGCAGCGGAATAGCATTTACGGGGTATGACTTCAAAGTAAAGAACACAAGGTGTCTAAATAGAGAAGTACTAAATGTAATACATTAAAGGTAATAGTCATGAAACTCCCACAACCGGGATAATCCAAACATAGTCTTCAAAGCCAATCTACATCATAAGAAAATAACCTAGTCCAACTCCACGGATACAACCCGGAGGATCTTTATTTAAGTCTTGCTAAGCCGTGCCAATACTCAACCTCCTAGTGGAACATCATTGTTAACACCGAAATGGTTATCAAAACGCCAACATAAAGTTGGTGAGCTCGTAGGTTTGAGAGTTAAACCACGAAGCTGTGAATAATATAGTGTAGGACAATAGTGAAAATGATGACAATAAACATGCACTTAGTCACAAAACAAACAGTATCGCGTCAACTGAGCCCAATATGTCCATATATCCAAAACCATGTGGGGAGCTACCCCGATAGATCTATCATCACGTAGGCCCTCCGCAGAGAGTTAACAGTTACGCAGTTATGTACACACAAGCAAGATATTGTTACCGATATAATCGCATCATATCACATATATGTCCAAAACAAGTAAAACCGTAAATCACCAAGATGAAAACAGTTTAAAATATCATTTGAGTACCATTTCCCCCAAGGAAAATAAGTTAAAAGTGGGGCTACGAGAACTCACCTTGAGTAAATGATACGGTAATGTAGTGATGGTACGCAAAACGAGGTAATTCTAACCGCAACCTAATTAAATAATAGGTGCTTTAGGCGCACATGCTTTAGATCGTGATTTTATCACCATGCTTATGAATGAGATGTTAAAATTCAATGAAATTGTTTTACTTTTTCAAAATGACTTTTATCACCATTACATGTTTGTATTATTAATCCAACCCAATCGGGTGATGGTTTTAAAAATAAAAAAAAAGTGATATTACAAGATTGTTAGTTTACTATAAAAAAAACATAATTTTTTTTAAGACAATAGCACATTTTGGTGATATAATTTCATGAATGCATGATGTATAAGAAAAAAATAATATGTATATGAAATGAGATTTGGTGATGCTTACAAAGTTGGTGATGATTAGGAGTACAAGAACAGAAGAACCAAAATGGGTGAAATCTTTACTAAAGCCAACTCAAAAACCCTTATAATATGTATCCCAAAAGACCAAATGAACTAAGATTCTTTTCAATTCCTTCTTGTGTTGTTGTCGTGACTAAAAAAAAAAAGAAGAAGAGTAGTTTGTGTGTTTTTGTGTTGACTTGTGAGAATGTGAAAGCTAAAATGGTTCTCTTTATAATTGAACTAAGGTATGGTCTTAATTAGTTTTTTTATGCATAGGTGCTACTAAATAAAAAATGCATGGAGGTGTGCAAATTTGTGTTTAGCCTTTATTTGAATTCAAAGCATGGTTTTACAATAAATTAAGACTCTAGCTAGCTATCTTATTATAAAACTGTATGGAAGTAATGAAAGTGCATGTTTGTGTGGTGTATTGGGAGGAGGAGCAACAATGTGTCCAACTTTTGATCAATAACCATAAGAAAATCCATAAGTTCATTGTGTAATATAGTTTAGTCAATACAAGATGAAAAGAGGCTAATTAAAATATATATAGAGGATGTCTTTGTGATAAAAAATGCAAAGTGAGTTTTTAATGTTGGGACGTTAGAACACAAAGCTTAAAATGTCGAGGTGCGTTTGAGCCGAAAATCAAAGAGAAAAGGGAAAATATTATTTGTATTTATTTTGTAGTAGTTTATTAAGTATAGTAATATACTAAATTAATTATTAAGAGTATTGGGTATATTTTGTATGCACCAAAATTTAATAATGTACGTTTACGTAACCACATAAATGTTGTAATATCATGTGCAAGTGAATAATAAAATGTGCCCACAATGTTACTAATATGCTAATTATAGATAGACTAAATTTTGGTCCGAACTCGTTGTCCATTAAATATTGTTTCGCGATTCAACTAAATAATTATACGAAATGGTGAATGTGAAATCTTCCAAAATAGAATAGAATTTGAGTTTGAGGTTGAGCAAGGACCTGGAAAAGTACGGGTTGTTATAGTCTACCCTTGTTAATAGAATTTTGTCCTCAAAATTTAGCTTGTACTATTGTCAAACAGGTGTGGATACTTAAGTCTCATCATATCCTCTCGTTCCCAAGTAAGCTCAGGTCCACGCTTGGAGTCCCAACGCACCTTAACTAATGGTATCTTGCTACGCTTCAACTTCTTGATCTCACGCTCTAAAATTTCAACTGGTTTCTCTACAAAATGTAACTTAGGGTCTATCTGGATCTCTTCCAACGGTACATGTAAGGCTTTATCTGCAAGGCATTTCTTGAGGTTCGACACGTGAAACGTATCGTGAACTGCACTAAGCTCTTGAGGTAGTCGTAGTCGGTAGGCTACCGGTCCGATTCTCTCGGTGATTTCAAAAGGTCCTACGTACCTGGGTGCTAACTTGCCCTTCTTTCCAAATCGCACAACACCTTTCCAAGGTGAAACTTTGAGCAACACATTATCACCAACACTAAATTCTAGGGGTCTCCGTCTGTTATCGGCATAGCTCTTCTGACGGTCACGTGCAACCTTGAGCCTATCCTTGATTTGGATGATCTTCTCGGTGGTCTCTAACACTATCTCAGGTCCTATCATTTGACTTTCTCCGGCTTCTGTCCAAGAAATAGGTGAGCGACACTTCCGCCCGTAAAGGGATTTGAAAGGTGCCATGTTTATGCTAGCATGGTAACTATTATTATAGGAGAACTCGCTAATGGAAGGTGAGTATCCCAATTCCTCCAAAATCGATGGCACACGCCTAAGCATATCTTCTAGTGTTTGTATAGTACGCCACCGACCATCGGTCGCGGGTGATAAGTTGTACTCATATCTAAGTGTGTTCCTAGTGACTTCTGCAACGCTTGCCAAAAGTTGGATGTGAAACGGCTATCACGATCAGATATGATCGATATAGGGACACCATGTCTTGCTACTATTTCGTTTATGTAGATTCTAGCCAATTTGTCCATCTTGTAATCCTCTCGGATTGGTAGAAAATGTGCAGACTTCGTCAATCGGTCTACGATAACCCAGATTGAATCATGCCCACTACTAGTCCTAGGCAACTTTGTAATGAAGTCCATAGTTATTCTTTCCCACTTCCATTCATGAATCTCTGGTTGCTGCAACAAACCAGATGGTTTCTGGTGTTCAGCCTTCACCTTCGAGCAAGTCAAACACTTGCTGACGTAGATAGCTATGTCTTTCTTCATTCCGTGCCACCAATACAATTCTCTAAGGTCATAGTACATCTTGTGCGCTCCCTGGGTGAACCGGAGTACCTCGTCGATGTGCTTCGCTCATGATTAGGGTTCTCACGTCGCCACTTAATGGTACCCAAATCGGTCTACAAAGTATAGTCCACCGCCTTCCTTTTCTCCAATTGACTATTTAGGCCTCAGAACTTCTCGTGGGTGCGCCCATATCCTTAGACGCTTCCTCCGAGCCTCTAGTATCTTATCCTTGATACCCGACTTTATGGTTATACTCATGGCTTTTACTTTCCTCGGCTTGAGCCTTTCCTTCCTACTCAAAGCATCAGCTACTACGTTCGCCTTACCTGGGTGGTAACGAATCTCACAGTCATAGTCGCTGAATAGTTCATTCCACCTCCTCTGGCGCATATTCAACTCTTTCTGGTCGAAGATATGTTGGAGACTCTTGTGGTCAGTATAGATAATACTTTTCGTCCCATACAAGTAATGTCTCCATATCTTGAGAGCGAATACTACAGCACCTAGCTCCAGATCATGGGTGGTATAGTTTTTCTCGTGAATCTTCAGCTGTCGGGAAGCATAGGAAATCACTTTGCCCCTTTGCATTAATACGCACCCAAGACCTTTACATGATGCGTCACAGTACACCACGAAATCTTCTGGTCCATCGAGGAGAGCTAGAATTGGAGCATTACACAAATTGTTCTTCAAGGTTTGAAAGGATTCTTCTTGTTCTTTGCCCCATTCGTATTTCTTATTCTTTTGAGTTACAAGGTAAGAGGTTTGGCAATCTTGGAGAAGTTTGCGATGAATCGTCGGTAGTAACTCGCCATCCTAAGAATGATCGAACTTCATTGGGGATTTAGGGCTTCCAATTCTTCACCGCTCGATCTTGCTAGGATCCACATGGATACCATCTTTGTTAACTACATGTCCAAGGAATTGGACTTCTTGTAGCCAGAATTCACACTTTGAAAACTTAGCGTACAACTTCTCCTTCTTGAGCAACTCTAGGATTAACTTCAGATGCATTTCATGGTCCTCCTTCGTCTTGGAATAGATCAAAATGTCATCGATAAATACGATAACAAATTTATCTAGGTATGGTCTGCATACCCGGTTCATTAGGTCCATGAAAACTGCAGGCGCATTCGTCAGTCCGAAAGGCATAACCGTAAACTCAAAATGACCATATCGAGTTCTAAATGCGGTTTTTGGGATATCATCTTCGTGCACTCTTAGTTGGTGGTAACCGGATCGAAGATCTATCTTGGAGAAGTATCGCGAGCCTTGCAGTTGATCGAATAAGTCATCAATTCTCGGGAGAGGGTAGCGGTTCTTAATGGTTAGTTTGTTCAATTCCCGGTAGTCGATGCACATCCTAAATGAACCATCCTTCTTTTTGACGAAGCGATCTTGGTGCTCCCCATGGCGAAGAACTAGGTCGAATAAAACCTTTGTCTTGGAGTTCCTTGAGTTGATTAGACAATTCCTCCATCTCGGTGGGTGCCAAGCGGTAGGAGATTTTGCGACGGCATTGCTCCGTGAATTAGGTCTATGCGAATTCAACTTCTCGAGAAGGAGGTAATCCGGATAATTCCTCGGGAAACACATCGGAAATTCGAACCATCGGGATGTCTTCCGGTTTCTTCTTCTCCGCTTTCATGTTCATGAGGTGCTTCACCTCTTCTTCAGGTCGCTCTCCATAAACCTTAAGTAACTCACCGTTTGGTAGTGGTATCCGAACCATCTTCTCATGGCACACTATTTCAGCCTTATGCTTGGATAACCAGTCCATTCCCACAATCATGTCAAAGCTTCCGTGTCCGAATGGTATTAAGTCGATGCTAAAGGTATAGCCTTCTAATTCTAGTTTGCACCCACGAACGATCTTATTGGTTTCTACCCTTTGACCACTTGCGATTTCAATTTCGTAACTAAAGCCTAGTCTACTGGGTTCCATATTTAATAGGGGCATGAATTTAGTAGAAACGAAACTATAATCGGCTCCGTAATCAAATAACACAAGAGCATAGTGGTCGTTTAAAGAGAACGCACCGCCACGATGTTCGGGTCCCGACGTCCTTCTTAGCGTTCATCACAAATGCTCGACCCGTCGGTTGGGTTACCATTGTTACCACGGTTTGTGTTGTTTCCACCAATTGCTAAAATCGACCGGTTGTTCGCATTTGCCTCGTATCCCAATAAACCTAGGACACGATTCAAGATGATTCGGTTTCCACATTCATAACAAGCCCCGGGTTCACAAAGATTCACCGGTGTCACTTGTTTAGCTACTACCCTACAATCCTTTGCCATATGACCATGTCACATGCTAAAGCATACCACTTGGCATGGCTTAGTCTTTGGGTGATGGTAGTTGCATTTGGCACACATAGGTGAAAACCTTGATACTCCTTCTGGCGTAGTAGTTGCCACAAATCCTTTTCCCCATTTCGCTTTCTTGTTATCACTCTTTTCTCTCCTTGCTTACTTGGCTCACTTACGGCCTTTCTCTTGTCACCACTTTTAGACAGTTTTCCATTCCTGACCATTTCATCAGTCAAAGTTGCAGATTTCAGTATCGCACTCTAAAGGGTAGGGGGTTCAGTCGCTTTCACCATCCCGCGAATCTCTGGAACCAAACCATAGATGTACCTTTCGATTCTCTTGGATTCAGGAGTAACCATATGAGGTACTAGTCTAGCAAGCTCATGGAAACGATCCGTGTAAGCCGCATGTCCAGCACCTACCATAGCATGATTGTAGAACTCATGCTCTAGCTTCTGCATTTCGTTGCTTGGGCAATACTCTTCCTTTAGCAGTTCCTTGAAGTCATTCCAACTCATTCCCATGGCGCTTCTCTTCCTCTCGCTTGATTTATGATTCCACCAAGTCGCGCCTTTCCGTCAACGAGCTTGCAAGATACTTCACCTTTCGTGTGTTGCACACTCGCTTTTGTCCATTACCGCTTCCATTTTCTCAACCCACTGGTGTACACTAACGCCCTCCATTACCATCAAAGTCCATCGGTTTGCATGTGTAAACTCTTTGTATGAACACCCTTTCTCACCATTATCGTTATTTCCATTTCCGCCGTTGTCGCTGGCGTTATCATTCTCCACATTGTCGCTCCTACTAGCGTTATTCCCGGGTTGCTGATATGATCACCTACTTGAGTAAGGATAGTGGGAAGCAAGTTCAGAGTCATGAGCGATGATGGTGGAAAGGTCGGGATTTGCGTCGTTGTTGTTGTTGTTTCCAGGTCCGCGACCTCCTCCCCTACCTCCCGTCCACAGCCCTTCCACCCTCCGGGCCGGAACACCTCGGTTAACTCGTGCCGATCTTCTTGGAGGCATGTTTCTATAAGGAAGGACATTGACAAACGTTAGGTAGGAGGTGGTGGTAGGTCGATATACGACGTGCTACTATACTCAACTTCCTATATGGACATCCATGAATTTGATAAGTCCATGCGCCATCATGTTATCGTAAAAACGTTGGCCAGGCGTTTTTAGAATAGCATCATGCCACATTTTCTTATCATCATCACTTTACGCCATTCTAACCTAATCCATCCTTGAGTCAATTCCTTCAGTCCTTTAAGTTATTTAATCAACTTGCAGCCATATAAATTTCGCAACCCAATCAAACAAGAACAGTCTTGAAATTAAACTGCAAGTTAATTAAGAAACTTAAGGGCTTGAAAATAAATTGACTCAATTCAGGGGGTTCCTAAGGTCTAATACTAGGCACTACTACCTACAAGGCAAATAAACACATAACCGCACACGTAAGTCCTATCATGCCAACTATATGGGTTCCTAGGTTATAGTCTAGGTTAAACCACCTAATTCTCTATAACCCGGCTCGAATATTATCTGTCACACCCAAAATGGCGCAATGGAATAGCATTTACGGGTATGACTTCAAAGTAAAGAACACAAGGTGTCTAAATGAGAAGTACTAAATGTAATACATTAAAGATAATAGTCATGAAACTCCCACAACCGGGATAATCCAAACATAGTCTTCAAAGCCAATCTACATCATAAGAAAATAACCTAGTCCAACTCCATGGATACAACCCGGGAGGATCTTTATTTAAGTCTTGCTAAGCCAGGCCAATACTCAACCTCCTAGTGTAACATCATTGTTAACACCTGAAATGGTTACTCGAAAACGTCAACATAAAGTTGGTGAGCTCGTAGGTTTGAGAGTTAAACCACGAAGCTGTGAATAATATAGTGTAGGACAATAGTGAAAATGATGACAATATACATGCACTTAGTCACAAAACAAACCAAGATCGCGTCAATCGAGCCCAATATGACCATATATCCAAAACCATGGGAGCTACCCGATAGATCTATCATCACGTAGGCCCTCCGCAGAGTTAACAACACGCATGATTATGTACACACAAGCAAGATATTGTTACCGCATATAATCGCATCATATCACATATATGTCCAAAATCAAGTAAAACCGTAAATCACAAAGATGAAAAGCAGTTTAAAATATCATTTGAGTACCATTTCCCCAAGGAAAACAAGTTAAAAGTGGGGCTACGAGAACTCACCTCGAGTAAATGATAGTATAGGTAATGTAGTGATGGAAAACTCTAAAACGATTAGGTAATTCTAACATGCTATGAATGAGACCTAATTAAATAATAAGTTTGAGTTTAAGTTTTTAGATAGATGTTTATGTTAAAATTCACATGCTTATGAATGAGATGCATATGTAACTTATTTACATGATTTTATCACCCATTACATGTTTTTTGCGTGCTAAAAATAAAAAGTGCGTACAAGATTGTTAGTTTACTATAAAAAACATAATTTTTTAAGACAATAACACGTTTGGTGATATAATTTCATGAATGCATGATGTATAAGAAAAAAATAATATGTATATGAAATGAGATTTGGTGATGCTTACAAAGTTGGTGATGATTAGGAGTACAAGAACAGAAGAACCAAAATGGGTGAAATCTTTACTAAAGCCAACTCAAAAACCCTTATAATATGTATCCCAAAAGACCAAATGAACTAAGATTCTTTTTCAATTCCTTCTTGTGTTGTTGTCGTGACTAAAGAAAAAAAGAAGAAGAAGAGTTTGTGTGTCTTTGTGTTGACTTGGAGAATGTGAAAGCTAAAATGGTTCTCTTTTATAATTGAACTAAGGTATGGTCTTAATTAATATTTTTTTTATGCATAGGTGCTACTAAATAAAAAATGCATGGAGTGTGCAAATTTGTGTTTCCTTTTATTTGAATTCAAAGCATGGTTTTTACAATAAATTAAGACTCTAGCTAGCTATCTTATTATAAAAATGTATGGAAGTAATGAATGTGCATAAGTGTTTCGTGTATAGGGAAGAGAGGAGCAACAATGTGTCCAACTTTTGATCAATAACCATAAGAAAATCCATAAGTTCATTGTGTAATATAGTTTAGTCAATACAAGATGAAAAGAGGCTAATTAAAATATATATAGAGGATGTCTTTGTGATAAAAAATGCAAAGTGAGTTTTTAATGTTGGGAAATTGGGAACAAAAGCTTAAAAATGTCTAGGGTGTTTGAGAGAAAATCAAAGATAAAATGTGGAAAATATTATTTGTATTTATTTTGTAGTAGTTTATTAAGTATAGTAATATACTAAATTAATTATTAAGAGTATTGGGTATATTTTGTATGCACCAAAATTTAATAATGTACGTTTACGTAACCACATAAATGTTGTAATATCATGTGCAAGTGAATAATAAAATGTGCGCACAATGTTACTAATATGCTAATTATAGATAGACTAAATTTTGGTCCGAACTCGTTGTCCATTAAATATTGTTTCGCGATTCAACTAAATAATTATACGAAATGGTGAATGTGAAATCTTCCAAAATAGAATAGAATTTGAGTTTGAGGTTGAGCAAGGACCTGGAAAAGTACGGGTTGTTATATGAGACCTCTGAAAGATTCCTGAGTGTTCCTCCTCTTGCAGCAATACCTCCTCCTGAAGAGCTCCAACCATCACCTTTTCTGCCATTGCAATCAGCTCCATCATCAACCCGTCCTTCATCATCCTCACCACCTACTGGGATAGTGGTGATCGGATTAGCAAGCCCTAGGGTGTACGAGTGGTTTAACATGCGTGGGGCTCCGAAGGTGATGCCAAGCTGGGGCTTTCCCAAGAAGCCATAGATGATAGATGATGGGTAGGTAGGGGATGGCTTAGAAAATTTGTGTTTGGGATAGGTTGTTGGTAGTAGTTATCAGTTTATGTTGTGATGCTTGTAATATGTGCTTCATGGATGTAATTGCTGCACTTAGAGTGCAGTCTTGTGTAATAATAATAATAATCCATGTTTTCCTTTGTCTTTAGTATTCCTGCATCACACATTTTGTTCCACTAACTTCATTATCAAACCTGACAAACTGTCCATCATAATGCTCAAAATCAAAGATAGGACTTGTTGCCGGTCATGTGCCTTGAACACCCACTATCTGTATATCCTTGATCCGATCTTTTGTCCTTGGATGTTCCCGCACATAAGAGTAAAGAGTTAGTTTCTTTTGGGGACCCAAGCCATGATTGACTTGGATCGCCTCGTGTATCAATATAGTTAAATCTATCAAAGGTCATTGATACACCGGTAGATTGGTTGTAGAGGTATTTCCTTTAGGTTTCCATTCCCAACGTGCGGAGGCCTTCATGCTTTGCCCATGTCCCCCTTTTCTTGTTCAAAACCCTTGCAGTGGTAACTTTTGAATGAGCGATGGTAGCTTCTTTGGTTTCTTTAGGCATCCACTGTTGGTTATGATTAAACTTTTAGCTTGAAAAGTTCCTTTCCTGTTTGTGCTGATTTTGCAAAAGTTTTTGGAGTTTGCACTTTTAATAGGTGACTTAGGGTGAAAGCGGTGTTAGCTGTTTTACTGATGGCAAGAGTTTTGAGGCCACTTCTAAGTTGAAGCGCTCTTGGGACCATTTTGCAATGTGAATTAGGGTGGACATTATTTTGAAATCATTAGTCTCCACCCTTTTATTCCCATGGACTTCCTTCTTCCAACATGATAGTCACAATAAGCATGTAAATGATCAAAACTACCACAGATATAGCATGCCTTATTGTACATTACAAAATCACTACCTAGTTGTTGATTTAACATGATTCCAACTCCTCCGTTACCCTAGGAGCGTGGGCTTGTTCCTATACACCTCGGCATACCTACGGTTGGTCTAGGTTTATTAAGCGGTTTCCTAGGTTCCTCTGTAACAAGATTAACAACTTTTGGGATAGAAGTCTCACATTATTTTTAACATTCTCATCAACAACGGATGAGTCACTAGCACTCTCAAAAACATCATTATCAAGCTTACTCTCTTCCTCACTCTTCACAACTGTGCCTTTTAAAGGACCATATTCTCTTTCAAGATCCTTAAAATCCTCTATGCTTGTATGAGCTAAATCTATACACGGAGGTGATGGAACACTCTTAGTGGTGGAGGCAACGTATTATAACCCATACGGACTTAGCTTTATTATATATTTGAGCATTCCAAATTTTATCAATTGACTTAGGCGATGATAACATGTATCTAAAGTTAAATTGACATTTTCATTTTTCTTTTGGAGTTTTCAAGCTCCTTTTGGTATCTTCATTCACGGCGATTGTATGTTCTACCTCTCTTCTAAGAACAATCATATCATCGTTATATTTTGACTCATTTGCACGAAATTGCTCTATTTGCTTTTCTAATCGCCATAGCTCTCTAAGATTAGACACAATATAATTAGCGATTATATAACTCTTGTCTTCGTTAGAGTATAAATCATTAAACCTTTCAACTTCTTTAGCGACCTACATGTTTTAGAACAACTATCAAAGTTTTGTACCTCGAGTCGAGAAAGCCATGAGAGCAAATTCAGTAGCAACAAGAGCAGCATCTGAATGTTCTTCTTCTTGTTCATCAGTCATGAAACTCCAATCATAGCTCACACCATCAATAACCAGCATTGCCTTTGATTCTTCCACAGTTGGTTCCTTCTTTTGCTTGACCAAGTAGATCTGTTGTCCTTGGTCTTTGGTCTTCTACACTCTCTAGCAAAATGTCCCAACTTGTGGCAGTTAAAGCACTCCACTTTCTTCTTGTCAAAGCCTGCAGTTTCATTACCATTGATATGAATAGGCTTGCCAGTCTTCTTGTAAAACTTCCTAGCTCTCATGCTAACAAGAGCTATCTCGCCACTTTATATCCATCTCCTCGAGTCATCTTCATCAATTTGCTCTATATCTTCGCGAGTTAAGACAGAGCCATTGACTTGAGTGGAGATAAAAGCATAAGTAGGATCTCCAATACTAGCAACCCTTCTTTGAACTCGCGGTGGTAACATTGTGGTTACCGGTGGAAAATTTAGAGACATCGAGGCAACATCATCATCACTATCATCATCGAAACATCACATCAGCGGAGGATGAAAACAATGCCAAGCTACCAGAGCTTGTACCAAGTTTCACCTTCTTCAACCTTTGCTCAATGAGTTTGAAGTTGTTGTAAAGATCATTGAGCTTCATTGTTTCAATGTCTGACTTGTTTTCCCAAACAGTGACATTAGTTTGAAACTCTGAAGGCAAACTTTTTAGAAACTTCAAATTGAGGTCTTCCTTATCAACCTCAATGCCAAACATTGTCAGTTGAGTAACAATATTTTGTAGTTTGGTGAAGATGCTATCAAGTGAATCATTGCTTGAAGCAAAGAAGTTTTCATAACTTTGCTTCAACAAAGTCTTATGTGTCTTCTTAGTAGCATCATTACCACCAAACACTGAGCAAATCTCTTCAAACAGTTCTTTAGCAGTCTTGAACTTGCTGAATGCAATGATCTGGTCTCTAGGTAGAGTCATCGTGACAAACTTCTAGCCTTAAGATCATTCTTCCTAAGTGCTTTTTGACATTAAATTCGGTAGAAATTTTCACAACATCTATGTCACCAACCTTCACGATTACTAGTCGCGTGCTTGAAAGAATCACCAAGTTGGATAATCTCCCATAGAGCATAATCACGAATGAGAAAGTATTGCTCAATCGGTATCCTCCACATCTCAAACTCATTAAGTTTGAGCTTAAGTAACCTTGGTGTAGAAGCATTGACCTGGTTTTTTCCATCTCCATTGAATTGAGTGAGTGAGTTAAGCTAATTCCTTGGATCTTCTAAAACAAAATATCGAACCTTCGCTCGATACCACTTGATGGATCCGGACACACACCTTGTGTCAATGATATTTTGTATAATATTATCAAGCAAGCGGAATTTACTTAGTAATACTTAGAAGGCAGCTTTATATGATGCATTGTATGATAGTAAACACAGATTAAACACAAAACTTAAGCTCAATATTATTGATGAATAATACGGTGATCTTAGTTATCACTAGGGTTACACCTGAAGCTTCGTAGGTAAATTAACAAGTACACACACGTACCTAAGACAATGACCTAGGACCTCCTTTTATACAACAAGGAGTCCTTTACAAGATAAGTATAAAGCTAACATAATAGAATATACACAGATCTATTCCATACTTATCTAGGCACGTTTAACTAAACATAAGCGATAGCGATGGTAACAATGTCTTGGCGGTGAGAATCGTTTCCTTTGCTAGTGTTAATCTCGGCGATGTAAACCACAACTATCCGTGGTAACAGATTATTCCCAACAAGATACATAAGATTGGATGGAGCTTTTACGCATACATTCTTCTTGAAGAAGAATTTAACCACTACTTCACACGGATCCTACCGAGCTAATCGGGGAGTAATAGTTTATTTCTCTTTTAAATTACCTTCCATTATCATAACTTTGATACTTTCGGGGAACATTGGGGACAATGTTCAATTTAAGTGTAGAGAGGGAGAATAAAAGGGGAACTTTGAAACTATGCTTATCCTTGATTATTTGCCTTGTCCAATTTCAATTGTGTAATAAACCATGTGAAATATCGGTTAGAGTAATTTTGGCACCAAATTTAAAAAAATTCATGACATGTAGGAGTGGGTCATTAGTCTTAATAAAGCGTCTCATGGATAGGAAGTTATAGGACTAGCACAAAACCTTTTACCACTCAAATTCCACCCCAAAAATGTGATGTTCGCCCCTAGATTTGTAGGAATTAAAGCATTCACCTTTAATGCTTCGAGAGTTTACCGGTAGTATAATAGATTCTAGAACTTGTTTTATGATGCATCCCGAGATCGCTAGTGAGACTACACTTGTGTAGTTAGGAATAACTAAATGATAAGAGGCATTAGGATAACCCTTGTTTGATACCCGTAGTATAATTACTTCTTTCACATCGGTAGAGTAATTCCCCCACATCCTTGCGTTGTACTCATCTTTAGTACACGATACCCCTAGTTAACCCCTCATAGCCTATCCTTTTCGCGGTTCTCGTGATGTTTCGGTTTTCCGGGATATCAATGAAGAGCATTGTTTACAATCCACCCCCAAATGTACACCCAAATCGCCTTAGCCTACCTTGTATGCACTTACTTTTAGTGCATTATTGTTATCATACTAAACCCTTAGTTCAATTATCTAGTTATTTGCATAAGTTGCTAAGTCGAGTCATATCCTTTGTACACAGTTTTGGGACGATTGGGTAAAGTTAAATTTTATGGAATGACGGGAAAGAACGTTAAATACAAATTCCCTTTATCTACGTAATAATGTACTCCAAGAGTTTTGATCTTTTCAATTCGGGTCAAATTAGTGTTAGAATAATAAAAACTCAAGTGTAGGGATGTGCCTATAAATCCCTTATATTTTGATGTTATCGTAAAGGGATGGTAGAGTAAAAGTGTATGAACAAAAAATATAAAAAAAAAAGAGTGTTGAAAAAAAAATTAAAAAAATGAAAAAAAAAACATACGGGCTACCATCCTACATCTATATTTATATTTATGTTTTTTTGTTTCAAAGTTATCTAGAGTTTAGAGTGTCGAGTCTTAGCTTAGCAACGCCATTCTTCTCATGCTTGTAACATGAAGATTTTTGACTTACCACCACTAAATCACCTATCCAATTAAACCCTTTGTTTCCCTACCGTAAGCCTAACGTTACAACCCTTTAAAATACCTCTTAGATAGTTTTTCCTAGGTGCTTACGCCAAAGCGATTGAGGTTTGATCTAGTCTCAAGCCTATGGTAATCTATGTACTAGGACCGGTTAATGAGTGTTTATCTTCCATTTCCAATTTGATATATTTCATATACACCCGAGAGATGAGAGTATCCAAACACCACTTGTGAGGTGCTAGTATGTAATTTCCGTGTTTGTTATGACTTTTGTGAGACTTATACTTGTTGTGAATTGTTCTAAACCAATGCTTCATGCCCCCTAACTTATAAATTAATTGGCCAAAAGCACATTTACTTGAAGACAAGCAAATACCAAGTGTAGGGATATTTGATAAGGATTTAAAAGGTACACTTTTGAGGGTCATTTAAGCCCTTAATCGACCACCTTTATATCCGTTCTTGCTTAATTTCATTCCTTTTCACTTTTTAGGTCTCTTGAAGGCAAAATCTTGGAATGACACTTATTTGGACAAAAGGCGTGAATATGTGAAGAAAATGGCTAAATTCAAGATCAAGACACTCAAGCTCTTTGGAAGTGCACCCGACGGCATCACGGATAAAGGCGCGCCGTCCCTCTAATTGCGACGGCTCAAGAGTGAAATTGTTATTTTGTACGACGTCCAGCTTTAGAAAGTAGGCGTCACAACTCGGACAACCTAGATCCAGTTCGGACGGCGCCGAAGATGAAGCCGATGGCGTCACAACCACAACGTGACGCCGTCATAAAGTTGACTTGGTCAAGATGAAACCCTAATGGCGGCGATCCGGCGTCACAATTAAAGAGTGACGCTGTCGCAGTTGTAACTCTATATATAGAATTCGAATTTTCAGAATTTGAGAGAAGTAGAATTTTGGAGTAAAAACCCTAAACGATTTTGGTTTGTCTTAGGCAGTATCTTAGGGTTCTCATACCCTATTTTACATCAAGATAAGTAATCTACTTCATTGATTTCATTATGTCTTCGATTGTATGTATGTATGCTTGCATGTTTACCATGTCCGACTAATTTACTTTTGTGTTTGCTTAGATCTATGAAACCTAGTTATTGAATATTGATTGGTTGTCTCTTATCTTAATTGTAATTGGCTTAGGATTGCAATAGGCCATCGTTGTGTTTTTAATGCTTGAGTAATCTTTGTGAACATTAGTTTATAATCGCCTAGAGTTATTATAGGCTAAAAATCCAAAGATAACCTTAGAGTTAGTTTATGAACCCTAGAGATTTTTTAGGCAATAACCTTAAGGTATCCTCAAAGAGTTAGGGAAAAAAGCATACCCTACGACCTTAGGAGACACAATGCATTAAGAATAAGGACGTGACAATTCAACCATCAAAAAAGATAACTATGGAGTAATAGCATCTAGGTAGACACATTTTAAATCATCATACGGGCACACATCAATAGGCATAGACTACCCCTTAGCTTAGTTAATTAGAATATATATAAAATATACTAGACGAGTACCCGTGCATAGAAATGGGATTTTTATCATTTAGTGATAAAAAAGTTTAGGGAATAATATTCAATGCGATGCTTTAGCCGATCTTGGAGCAAGTATCAATTTGATGTCGTATTCGCTGTATTCCAAATTATCCATCAACACCTTAAAACCTACAAAGATGAGCATTCGATTAGCCAATCATTCTTATTAATACCCTGTAGGAGTTGCTGAGAATATGCTCGTTCAAGTTGGTAAATTCATTTTCCCAGTGGATTTTGTGATCTTAGACATGGAGGAGGATAGTAGAGTCCCACTAATTTTAGGAAGACATTTCCTGAACACCGTTGATGCAATCATCAAAGTAAAAAGTAAAGAGCTCAATCTTGGAGTTGGAGAAGATCAAATTACCTTTCTAATCGATAAAGCAATGCGATATCCACGTTCCAGTGATGACACTTGTTTTAATATTGATGTTATTGATGAAGTCACTGATGAAGAATTGAATGCATTACTTACCGTTTCTGATCCATTCATGACTACTTCAGAAAAGATTAGTGAAACGAATCTTGATAAAGAGTTCGCTGATTTTATGGAAGTAGGATTCGAGGAAGATAACACTGAAGATGGAGAAATAGAGGAAGAGAATTTTGAGGAAATAACTTTCAATGATCAAATGAGGATAAAATCTTCTCTTCAAGAACCGCCAACAGATCTTGTGCTTAAACCACTTCCTGGCCATCTTGAATATGCTTATCTGGAAGAAAATTCACTTCTTCCGGTAGTCATATCTTCATTGCTCAAAAATGAGGAAAAGGAACGCTTGGTTTCTATTCTCAAAAATCATAAGAACACTTTCACTTGGAAAACTTCTGATATTCCAGGAATTAGTCCCAATTTTTGTAAACACAAAATCAATTTCGAGGAAGGGATTAAACCTGTTGTGGAAAGACAACGTCGACTCAATCCCAACGTGAAAGAAGTTGTCAAAAAGGAAATCATCAAACTTCTTGATGCCGGTATCATTTACCCCATCGAGGACAACCCGTGGGTGAGTCCAGTTCACTTTGTTCCTAAGAAAGGGGGAATGACCGTTGTGATTAACGAACGGAATGAATTAGTTCCTACTAGAACTGTCACTGGATGACGCGTTTGTATTGATTATCATAAATTAAACAAAACCACCAGAAAAGATCATTTTCCTCTTCCCTTCATGGATCAAATGCTTGAAAGATTAGCGAGGAACAAGTTCTTTTGTTTCCTCGATGGCTTTTCAGGGTATTTTCATATTCCAATTGATCCTACTGACCAAGAGAAAACCACCTTTACTTGCCCTTTTGGAACTTACGCTTACCGGCGTATGCCTTTTGGTCTTTGTAATGCACCTGCGACTTTTCAAAGGTGTATGATAGCAATATTCCAAGACATGCTTGAAACCTCCATGGAAGTTTTCATGGATGACTTTTCAGTTTTTGGAAACTCATTTGATGCTTGTCTTTTTATTCTTGATAAAATGCTCGAAAGATGCGAAGCTGCACATCTTGTCCTTAACTGGGAAAAGTGTCACTTTATGGTGACTGAAGGAATTGTGCTTGGTCACAAAATCTCCAATGCAGGCATGGAGGTAGACAAAGAAAAAATCGACATTATCACAAAGCTACCACCTCCAACTAACGTTAAAGCCGTTAGAAGTTTTATAGGACATGCCGGTTTTTATCGTCGCTTTATCAAGGATTTTTCCAAAATATCTCGTCCTATGACAAAACTTCTTGAGAAAGATTATATTTTTTACTTCAATGCCGACTGCATGAAAGCATTCGAAACCTTGAAATCACAACTAACTAGTGCACCCATTATGGTTTCACCTGATTGGTCACTGCCGTTTGAGCTCATGTGCGATGCAAGTGATTTTGTTGTAGGAGTTGTTCTAGGTCAACGAAAGGTAAAACACTTTCAGCCAATATATTTTGCGAGCAAGACACTTAATAATGCTCAGCAGAACTACACGGTTACAGAAAAAGAATTATTGGTTGTAGATTTTGCGTTCGACAAATTCAGATCTTACCTCGTGCTTTCAAAAACAATTGTGTTCACAGATCATTCGGCACTCAAGTATCTGTTTACCAAACAAGATGCAAAGCCGCGTCTTATTCGATGGATTCTATTGCTCCAAGAGTTTGACATCGAGATCAAAGATAAGAAAGGGACAGAAAATCTAGCCGCTGATCATTTATCACTTCTTGAAAATCCGAATTTAGAGGAATTAAAGGAAGAAGAAATCGATGATTACTTCCCTGATGAGACCCTCATGACGGTTGATGATAATGAAGCTCCTTGGTTTGTTTATTTTGCAAATTATCTCGTCGGAGGAATCCTTAGGAAAGGATTAACTCATGCCCAATGGAGTAAATTCTTTTCGGAAATCAAACTCTATTATTGGGAAGATCCCTATCTTTTCAAAATGTGTCCAGATGGAATGATCCGAAGATGTGTTTTTGGTTCTGAAACCCGATAATTTTTTGATGAATGCCATCATGGCCCTACTGGTGGACAATATGGTCCTTCCACTACAGCTAAAAAAAATTTTGATGCTCGATTCTATTGGCCCACAATATTCAAAGAAGCCCATACGCTTGTTCAGAACTGTGGTGCTTGCCAAAGATCTGGTAACCTTTCTCGCAGAGATGAAATGCCACAAAAAAGCATTCAGGTTTGCGAAATATTCGATATTTGGGGAATCGATTTATGGGACCATTTCCAAAATCCCACAAATACGAATACATTCTCGTTGCTATCGATTGTGTTGCTAATTAGGCAGAAGCCGAAGCTTTACCCACGAACGATGCTCGAGTTGTCACAAATTTTCTCAAAAAGATTTTCGCTCGTTATGAAATTCCTAAAGCTTTGATAAGCGATCGAGGAACTCATTTTTGTAACAAACAAATGGAGAAAATCATGAAAAGATATGGAGTTCATCATCGTTTTGCTACAGCTTATCATCCACAAACCAGTGGCCAAGTCGAAAACACCAACAGAGCTTTAAAAAGAATACTCAAAAAAAAAGTGAAGGATAATCCTTCAGTGTGGTCGAAAAAGCTTGACGATGCTATGTGGGCATTTCATACGGTAAACACCAATTGGCACAACTCTTTACATACTTTTTTATGGAAAAAATTGTCATTTGCCATTCGATTTCGAACATCGCGCTTACTGGGCCCTTAGAAGCTGTAACACCGATCTCAAAATAGCTGGAGAAAAGAGATTCTTGCAGTTGCATGAACTCGATGAATTAAGACTCCATGCTTATGAGAATTCCAAACTGTACAAAGCCAGAACCAAAGTTTATCATGACAAAAAGCTGAGGATTCGGAAAGAATTCAAAGTCGGAGACAAAGTTCTGCTTTTCAACATGAAATTCAAATTCAAAGCTCCTAAGCTCAAACCATAATGGTTCAGACCATATATAGTGAAACATTGATATCCATCAAGTTATGTCGAACTTTATGACAAGCATGGTGGAAGTTTCATTGTTAATGGACACCGAGTCAAGTTATATTATGATAAGGAGCAAATGAATGAAATTTCAATCGAGGCGATTTTGCCTGAGTCAGAATTTGAAGCTATCACATTCATGGCACCTTCGCCAGTAAGCTACAAGAAGAGTGTTCCTTGGGCTACAGAAACTGTATTCATCTGGGATGTTCTTCCTAACGCTTGCGATACTGCGAAGTTATATGATATTGATGAGACTGGTGTGGGGGTGAATAGGAAAATTAGAGTTTTTGAGCTTAAATTTTAAAATTTGTTTGCCCTTATGATATAGTTATTTTCACGCTTTTAGGATAATACATTAGAATAACTGGATCAATCCACTGGTAAAATCTGTAATTTTTGAAAAATTGAGATGTGTTTAGATTAATATTGCAATCCATTCTGGGATCGATAACATTTGCTAGCATACATTATATAAGCCCTTTCCACTAAATTGTTAGGATTTGAGCCTATATCATATATATATAGCATACATCTTTTATGCTTAGATCTTTTCATGAGTGTGCCAGTGATTTTATTTATTCTAGAACTTGTGCTTGTAAATCATTGCCAGACCGCAGTGAGATCGCATTCGTGTGATATAAGTGTATTCGTGTGATAAAGAGTCACCTTAGGATTTAAACCCAAATGGCCTTCCATTTTACATTTAATGATATATTAGCTAACCACATCAGTTAGTTAACCACCCATATGGACCCATTGTAGCACTCACTTTTAGTGCTAGATACCCTTAGTACACCCTCCGAGCCAATCTTTTCATTTTTGTTAAATCCAAAAAAATAAAAAAATATTTTACACTTTAAGCCTTAGCCTAACCTTTGTCAATGTCTAAATGGTTGGTTGTCAGTTGCTTGGTACGACTGGATTGTTTTTATGATTATGAGTAACCGCACTTTGTCATTCGTGTGTGCCATTTCGAAGATAGATATTGTAAAAATAAATAAAAAAAAAAAAAAAAAAGTTATGTAATAAGTGTTTGCCAATATGCTATGTATGAAGAATATTGTTATGGCGAATCGATGTGAAGATTTGTGGAAGTCCGAAGAGGAGAAAGATTGTAACTATAATCATTTACTGGTTTACGGAGTGTTTGGTAACTAGCAACAATGGGAATTAGACCTGACTCTATTTTTTTTTTTTTTAAACTAATTAAATAAATAATCCCCTGCCTCATCCATACCCTTTAATCATCTGAAGCCTAACATTTCAACTCGATTAAAAGACCTCTTTAGATGTTTACACTTGGTGCTCATGCCACGTCAGTGGAGTTTTGTTTCTTGTACAAGCTTATGGTAATAAATTGTGGGAAACGATGTACACTTTTAATAATAAAATCATATTACAATTAATAATAACAGAAAATAAAAGTGAGCAAATTAAATAAAAGACAAAATGGAGTAGAAGCAGAAGACATGCGCTATTCAATAAAATAAAACGAAAGCAGTAAAGACAATGGCACGAGGCTCGTGTTTAACACAATTCCCTTAAAAAAGATGTCGTCTGTTTCTCAGGGTACAACGTACAAAGTTGTTGTACAGCCGGACTAGACACACTTGCCTGAAAGATCAATGAAGCTCTATGTATTTCTGATCGAAGGAATTGCTGGAAATCGTTTGAAGTGAAGCTGCGTTTTTCCTGTGTAGAAAACTAAATGAGGAGTCGTTTATTATATAGGTTAAACCTATCTTGTTCATTAAGACAAAATATCTGCTAATATTAAACTGATGTGCAAAATCGGTTAACCAATAACCACGATTTGCATATATCTTAATTACACACCAATATTCTGTAAACTTTGTCAATAAGTTTCAAATCTATTCCTAAATAGATTTTACAGAAAATTCTGGAAAAAGGAAACTCGGATCTGCAGCAAAAAGATACGTGCGAGTTTCAAATCTATTCCTAAATAGATTTTACAGAAAATTCTGGAAAAAGGAAACTCATATCTGTAGCAAAAAGATACGCACGTATGCGAGGCTTCGGAGCTGCATTCGTGTCCGCAGGCTCGCATGAGTAAGATACGCACGCGTGTCACGAGGCCGAGCTACGATTCGTGTCCGAGCTCGCATGAGTTGAAGCTTGAACCCATTTGGCCAATCCGCACCGCATGCGTGCACGTAGGTGTTGGAGTAAAACCAACAAATCAATTTGAGGCTTGAGTTGCATTCGTGTCCATTCGCATGAGTAAGACACGGCGTATGCGAGGCTTGGTGCATTCGTGTTCGCAGGCTCGCATAAGTTCGAAGCTTGAACCCATTTGGCCAATCCGCACCCCACGCATGCGGCTGCGCGTAGGTGTTGGAGTAAAACCGACAAATCAATTTGAAGGTTCATATCAAGATTCCTATATAAACAAGCTTTCATTTCTTGTTTTGGCGATGTGGGATACTTCCACTTTTCCAATTTTTGTGTTTCAAGTGCCTCACTTTGAGACACGCTATCTCATTCATATCAACTCCATTTTTGACACTCTTTAGCTCGTTGCGAAGCTCTCGTCAAGGAGAACGAAAATCTACCAAGAAATATAAATATATATAACATATACATATATTAAAGAGTGTCTAAAATTTTCAAAAACTCATTTTGCAAAACCAATTTTCCAACATAAATAAATCATGACTGAGCAATGAGTGTGATTTCTCTTATTTACTCTACCTAAATAATTGAGTAATTGAGTGAATTATATTTACTGAACCAGACCGGACCGGATATGAGGAAAAGGGTGGACCAAAGACCGGACCGAAATACGTTCAGTCTTGTCTGGTCGGTCCAATTCGGTCCGGTTTCTCGATTCGATCGGTTCGCGATCTATTATGCTCGCCAACAACAACTACCACTACCGACAACATTTTATCATATATTATGACCAACCACTATCACACATGCTGCATTGCGCTGGCAAACGGCTAGTAAAGACATAATTGCATAGTCGAAATGAGTCTCAGTAGTGTTTATTTGGGTCAAATGGAGCGGTGTGGCCTGAATGTTATACTTGCTATATGATGTAAAACATAAAGATGTTATACTTATTGTTAAATAAGTTAACCATAAGTACCCAATAGGCTGTTTTGTGTGGCGTCGCTATAAACTTACCCAACTACGGTTGGGCACTAATTGTCATTTTCAAAACTCGAATGTGACAAAATGACAAGGATACCTCCTAGACGATAACATTGACACATTTCAAGCATATTCATGTTACTTCTCCGTTCATGATAGAGCTAGATAAACCAAAGACGTGGCCTTATTTACTTGCAATGGTTGACATGATGGCAAAGTCTAATAATGACCACGAGCATGTACAGTTTACATATCACGATATATAGCTGTAACGACTGAAGGATGGTTTACAGCGCAACATCGCATAGGATGGCAATACCTTTTCTACATGTACAGCATCTCCAACGTTAATAACTTTATTCGAACCATTATCAGTATTCTCCCATACCAGCATCTGCCCAAGGTAAACCTACAAAATTCATTCAACAAATAAACAATTAGTCACGGGTTAGCTTCATGTCGAACCCATTGATCCCACATCAAGAAAATGCAAGTCATGCAAATGTATGTGCGTGTTTCTGTATGTTCTTAAGCTAAAATGATAACATTTCCAAGTTTGGGCACTCACCCGTCCCTTAAATTGCGTAGTTGAAGTGTTCACTTCTAAAGCTTTGGCTGATCGGAACTTCATCATGGTTTCAGTTGGTTCACTTCCTTGTGTCGCATCCTCTTGATTGACTGTGGGTACCTGAGAAATGAAGGATTACGAATGTGATTAGCACAGAAGTTTAAGTTTTCGAAATCAAAAGTTAAGAACAAAATGTCATCATGGGTAGTATAGATGTAACAAAATGGGTAGTATTTTTCGGATTTTGGGTTTGACCCAAAACACTTTATGTCCAACTTTTATAAACATGTAGTGTGTCAAATATGATAAAGACTATATTGTTTCATAATAGTCTAACATTCCTAAAACAAATAATGCAAGGCGGTATTATGTATTATGACTTTGAGCACTTGTATCCTTTTACGACTATTTTTCTTTTCTCTTTATCTTTGCCCGTAGAGTTAGTGACTCTTTGAAATTACAAGGCAGTATGAGCACAATACCTTACAACGGGGCATAGCATAACGCCTTGAAAATTGTCTCATTAATTTTAATCTGTTTCCAAAGGTCTTCAAAAATGGTTCACAACCATCAACAAAGATCTTGCATTAGTTCAAAAGTTCCATGATAAGAAACTTTTTAACAGAAAAGCTAAAGTATCTATAAAAGATCGGTATATAAAAGACATACTTGGGTCTAAACGGTTTATGCTAACGGCTCCTTTAGTTGTTCATTCACCGCATCCAAAGAAGCCTGCGAGACTCGAGGGGTTCATTTTTCAAACAGTTTACTCAAAGAATGAAAAGCTTGACTAATAATAACGAAAATTTATAATAAAACTAACTCGGGAGATTAAAAGGAACCGGAAAGCATCGTAAATTTCACATTATATCCATGAGCATACCGAGGGTCAATGGGTCGAGTCTCCGACTCTATATACGAAATTAGAACAAAGTAATCTTCACGTCTCGTATGCTTATATGCTACAATCGTATATCAATAAAATACTAGCATCTTGTAGAAATGAGTTTGACTAATGTACCTTCATTGAAGCGCACTGCGGCTCGGTTTACCGAAATTCGGTGAACCATTTTGCGCCTTCGTCTCCCTCATCCAAAGCCGAGCGACCATTCCCAGGCGATACCCCATCGACGATAATGATGGTTTGGTCATTGAGACCTTAAGCTCCGCCATCCCGTGAGCACGTACCACTGTCGAACACAATCAAGTGGGCTCAACAACAATATTTCCGCTTAGAAACTCATATGGAAGCAGGCTCACAGAGTTAACTAACGGGTCAAAAAATGTCACTGATCAAGTCTAGTCGGGTTGGACTTACCAATACTTTTTAGATTACAAAACTTTCACGGTTAAAATGAATCCAAATCGACTCATTTATTGCTAAACATAACATTTGGGGTTAAAAGGATAGCATACTTACCCATGTAAGAAGACTTTGTGGGCACCCAACCAAGCGAAAAAGCCTCAGTGGGCAGCTCAACTTGAATGAGGGCAAGCTTTGGTTCAACTCGCTGAGTGCATCCTCTGCCTTTGGAATTCACAACCACCCAATGACGATCCCACACAAATCCTAAACAAAACAAATGCTCATTTCCTTAATAAGAAGTTAATCAATCAACTGAAGGAAACAAGTAACTAATTTTTGGGGGTGTTTATTTAAGCTTATATAGAGAACTTATGACTTATTTGGTTTTCAGCTTATGTTTCATAAGCTCATTTTTTGTGGCTTATTTTGAAACTTTTTGGCTTATATAAGCTTATCTGGTCATGATAAGCTTATATAAAAGTTTTAAAATAGGCCACAAAAAGTGAGCTTATGGAACATACGCAAAAACCAGATAATTCATAAGCCCGCTATATAAGCTTAAACAAACACCCAAAAAGTAGTGAAATAATTGACTAAATACCAGTAGGAGAAAGGGCAGCTTGAGAAACAGAAATCCTTTGCATGATTTTATTGGATAAATGAATATTGATTTCACCTCAGCCATTTCTGTCTGTCTGTGTTTCAGTTTCTCTGTGTGTGTTTTCTTTTATAAAAGATATTTGTTTAGGTACCAAAGTCATTCAATTGTAGAGTATCATGACAACAACATGACAAGAAAAAGACAAAATCACTTAGAAGTACTTTTAACCTCAAAACTGGAAAGACATGTGCAGCAGCATCATCTTATTGTTTGCTTGTTTTTTTATGGTGACATAAATATCTTCAACCCACCTTCTCTTTTATTTCTTACACATATTTTTACTGTCCATTTTCACCAAACTGATGTTTTGGCCGATTTGACTCAACTTCGCGGTCATTAACCTTAAGTAGTAATACTCGCCTCACCAAACTGATGTTTTAGCCGATTTGACTCAACTTGCTTCAGTCATTAACCTTCCGTAGTACTCTGCCTTGTATGACATGGAAATAAAGAATTAAATAAATGAGAAACATAATTTTGTGTATATCAGACCTCCTTGATGTTTAATAAGGACAAACTAAAACTTAACATACTAATACTTATTTGTAATACAAATAAAAATGGTACATAAAAGTTCGATTTAGAATTCAAAGTCAGGAAAACATGCCACTTGACTCTGAGTTAAACCTTTCTAGACTGTTAACTGAGATCTTGTTCTAAACATAAAAAAAAGAGGCAAACAACAAGCATTCAATCTTTGCATCTTGTGTCCTTCAATAGGAACATGAGATGCCACAATCATTTTCTACTTGTTCTTTTTAGAAGCACGTTTTCCATGGCCCTTCTTTGGAGGTCCCTTGCCACGACGCTTCAACATCTCCAGTTTTGACAGGCGTCTGCAATATTACAATACAACATAACTCAGCAAGGTCTGATATAAAGAAAGTTGAAAAGATAAACACACCATTTTCACCAAACTGATGTTTTAGCCGATTTGACTCAACTCGCTTCGGTAATTAACCTTGTAGCGAGTAATACTTGTCCTTGTAATCCGAGTTCTACAACATTAAAATAAAGAATCAAATAAATGAGAAACATAATTTTGTGTATATCAGACCTCCTTGATGTTTAATAAGGACAAACTAAAACTTAACATACTACTGTAATATTTATTTGTAATACAAATAAAAATGGTACATAAGCGCTCCGATATAGAATTCAAAGTCAGGAAAACATGCCACGTGACTCTGAGTTAAACCTGTCTAGAATGTTATCTAAGTTCTTGTTCTAGCATAAAAATAAAGACAACAAAAAGCGTCCAATGTTTTCATCTTGTGTCCTTCAAAGGGACTTGACATGCCACAATCATTTTCTACTTGTTCTTTTTAGAAGCACGTTTTCCATGACCCTTCTTTGGAGGTCCCTTGCCACGACGCTTCAACATCTCCAGTTTTGACAGGCGTCTGCAATATTACAATACAACACAACTCAGCAAGGTCTGATAGAGTTATTGAAAAGATAAACAATCAATCACACAGTTTTCAGTTATATACTTTGACGAAACGTGTAACTCATACTGTGATAATCACTCGAATTACTGACCATGCCAACTTTCAACCAATATTAATTGAATGGTGCATAAGTCCATAGTAATGAATGGTCAGTTAAATGATTTGCAGAGTATGTTGACATCTTAAACCATTACTAACGACTTATGCACCATAATTTTTGTCAATTGTTTGAAAAACTAAATGGGATAAGTATGCGCCAGAATCAAACTATGATTTAACTGATTTGGGTAACACAACTAACAAGATGAGCTTATACAAAGTCTACATTCAATACTGAAGTTATAACCACTAAACCCCAGAGTATAGTTTCCTAAACTTGCATGCTCAAGTATCTCGTATCAGACTTGCTTCAGAGTTCAGACCATGAAATTTGCAGCTTATGACATATTTTGACAATCACTGTCACGGTATTTTCAGTTAAATACTTTGACAGGACATTACTCATACTGTGATAACCATTCGAATTACTGACCATGCCCACTTATAATCAATATAGAGAAAGTATATGAATGATCAATTTACATTTTACAAATATGCAGAGAATGTTGACATCTCAAACCATTACCAAGGATTTATGCAATAGAGTTTATATTTACCGTGTACAAATTAAGTGAGATTAGCATGATTCAGGAAGTATGTGTAATTAATCAACAATTTTAGAGTCCATAATACCTTAACTAAAGCAAGCCTGACTCAGATAATAATGATTTTGTTCTAATTATAACCGGAAAAAATGTGAACATATTGTTAGACATCTCTCTCATATAGTCACTCCATTTATCCTCGGTAGGGGTGTGACCGTCTACATCCTACCTCCCCATACCCCGCTTTGGCGGGATTGGGTATTGTTGTTGGTGGTGGTATTGATCTCTCTCATATAGGGGGTGTTTGTTAAGCTTATATATGATCTTATGAGCTTATGTGATCTCGGGTTATGTTTCAAAAGCCCAAATTTTCCGGCTTATTTTGAGAGGTATGGTCTTATATAAGCTTATTATGATACAGTAAACTTATATATGTGCGTATGTCTCAAAATAAGCTCAAGAATATGAGCTTTCTAACATAAGCTCATAAGCCCAAAATAAGCTTAAACAAACAACCCTATAGTCATATGAAGTAAGTTTGTGTGGCAGAATCAAAGTCTCATTCGATTAAGTTGTAAATCTCAAGACGATGTTATAATGAATTCACATTCAATAGCATAAATATAACTTCTAAACACTAGAGTACTAAAACTGCATGCTCAAGTACAGTATTTCCTATCATAGTTTTAGTGAAGAGTGTCACTTATTTACATGAAAATTGCAGCTTTTGGCATAGCTTAGTAAAGTTTTTAACCACCAAGTAAGCAGCAAACTTACCTAAACACTAGAGTAGGCAACATAATAAGTATGCAGCTAAGAACCAATTCCGACACAGCAACTAGGGAAACTCACAGATCGTATGATATGCACAGTAAAAGACATGAAAACATATGCTCTAAGATGCGGAAAGAAGATTACTCTTTTTCTTCACGTACACGATCGTGGGGTCTTCCTTGCGGATGTCAGGTGGATACCATGCTACAACTTTCTGACCGATGAAAGGCTGGCGCAAGATCTTGTGGCCTGTTTTTTGACCCGTTGGGTTAAGCACATGACCAAAGATCTTTGCTCTTGCTTGCACCACTCCTCTAACTGCTGCTTCAGCCACCATACTTCTTAACGCCATCTCTAAAACAACATGGAAAAACACACTTTTAGCTTCTTATAACTAGATTATCAACCTCCAAAATCATATCAGACTAATTTAACACCAACTAACTTAAGTTTGAATCAAAGCATTTACGTAACAGTATCACACTTTAAGTTGGCTTAAGATTGAAAGATCAAAGTGTTAACTCGCACATTTTTCTCATAATCTATCTCGATTGATGCGATAATTTTAAAAGCAGCGTTGTAAAACGAGGATTACAAGGCTGAGTAATTGCCGATTACTCACGACAATGTCAAAATTCAATCAAACTCAGGCCAAAACTCAGTTTGAAGTATTTGAACAATTGTGTTAATGTTTAAATATAAAAATCCCAATATATGTTCGAAATTTATATAAAAGTTAGTCAACCGCTCGACTAAAAGTTAGTCAAGTGTCTTTTACAACCATGACTAAAACATCAAAATAGGAATTTCCTAAAGCTTAGGGGTATTTGTTTAAGCTTATTTATGGGCTTATGAGCTTATCGCCTTCGGATTATGTTTCATAAGGCTTATTCCGGGACTTAGGGGCTTTCATATAAGCCCAAAGTTTCAAAATATGGTGAAAAAATGAGCTACTGAAATATAAGCGAAAATAGATAGATAAATAGGCTTAAACAAACACCCGTTACTAAGCTAAAAGTTAAATAGATTAAAACATCAAAAGCGGATTTCCTAAAGCATTTGTTTAAGCTTATTTATGGGCTTATGAGCTTATCGCTTCGATTATGTTTCATAAGCTCATTATTTTCAGCTTATTCCGGATTTGGGGCTTATATAAGTGTATAAAACTTATATAAGCCCACAAGTTTCAAAATAATCTGTAAAAATGAGCTTATGAAACATAATCCTAAGGCAGATAAGCTCATAAGCCCATAAATAAGCTTAAACAAATACCCCCTAAGCTTTAGGAAATTCCATCTTTGATATATTAACCATGGTTGTAAAAGACACTAGGCGCTAGTCGGGCAGTTGACGCTATGAAATACAAGCCGAAAACAGATAAGCTTGTAAACCCATAAAACAAAGACCCCCGGTTTAGGTCCATTTCTAACCCTAAACATATATAACACTAAACAGATAATTTTAGCTACAGGTAGTTTATACCCGACTATAAGATTTAGGTCCATTTCTAAAATCACACATATAATATCCTAACTTTCTATACCAGAATAATAACAAAGTGTCCATTTCTAAGGAAACATATCCTAAGCATATGTAACACAGTATTGAGAAATAAAATCAAACAGTTGGTGTGCATAAAAAATATTGCTGAAATAACATAATAAAAACCAACAAATAATAATACAGATCAAAAGGCAGGCAGGCACCTGAGAGTTGAGCAAAACACAGGGAAATGGGGGAATTAGTCACCTGAGTATGTATTTATTGGGCTCTTTTATATAACAGGCCCATTTTCTAACTTTTTGTTTTCAACTTACAAAGCCCAACCTTGTTGATACATCATACATGATGTTTTATGAAACCCACAAAACCAAACAAAACCGAATAAAGAACTAAATTTAACCAAACCGAATTAATATTAGTTTTGGTTCGGTTATTAAAACTTTTCATGGTGTAAATATAACATTTTTAAGTTTGAAATTATTATTTATTGCAAAACATACTCTATATAATTAAATAAATAATTATTTAAAGTTATGTGGTTATTTGGTTCATTTGATCAATTTGATTCGATTCGGTTTGATTTTGGTTTTCTCAAGAAATTTTTAACTAAACTACTAAATCTATAAATCGAATAACCCGATAATCGAACCGATAAACACCCCTATTACTAACGGAATTATGACGTCTAAATCTGTTTTGTGATTTTGATTGTGAATATTTTTTTCTTTGATTGTGAAATTTGACCATAAAATTAGTCATGTCAACCACTTCCTCAAACTTAGTCTACTAAGTAAAGTATACAAAAAGATTTCCTAAAAATATTCCTGAAATAAAACCAACAAATAAAATAACATAGATCAAAAGACTAACACTTTGAGCTTAAAACGTTACCAACAAATACCAGGCACCTAAGAGTTGAGCAAAACACAGAAGAAACTGGGAATTAGTCACCGGATAATGTATTGGGCTCTTTTATACCACAGGCCCATTTTGTAACTTTCTGGTTCTAACTTACAAAGCCCAACCTTGTTGATACATAGTTTTCATGAAACCCCGAAACAGAACCGAATAAAAAACCAAATTGAATTTGCAAAACTAAACCGAAGTTAAATATTAGGTTTCGGTTTGATTATGATTTTGGAAAATGAAAAAAACGAATCGAAACCCGAATTCATATAAGTATATATAAATTTTATATATTTATATTAAAAACATATTAAAAAGTTTCTAAAATATTATTTACATTTTTAAGCTTGAAACTATTATTGTTTCTAAATAATTATAATTAAATAATTATTTAAAGTTATATAATTCGGGTTATCCGATTCGGTTTAGTTAAATTTAAATTTGATTTGGTTCGATTTTTATTTTACTTAGAGAAAAATTTAACTAAACTAATAAAATCGAATAAACTGAACAACCCGGATAACCGAACCGATGAACACCTTATTACTAACGGAATTATCACGTCTAAATCCATTTTGTATAAGATTTTGATTGTGAATATTTTGATTAATCTTTGATTGTAAAATTTGTCATGCTAATTTTTTAGACATAAAATTAATCATATCAACCACTATTTTTTTTTTTTTTTTTTTTACTTTTTTTATCAAACTTAGTGTACTAACTGAAATGTGTATACAAATAGAATGATAGCATGTAATAAATATCAAAATTGCAGCTACGCGCAACAATAAATCGATAGCTAGTTATAAACGAGGATTTTCTTACTCGCATTCCGCTACGATGGCGAAGTCAAAGATTGTTTTTGAAAGTGGTAGGTAACTATAGAGCTATTTATGTAGTGTTTCGTTGCACAAATAGCCCTTAAAAGTGAGCTTATGAAACATAAGGCCAAAACCAAATAAGTCATAAGCCAGGTATATGGCTGAGCAATCCACCCGGAAAACCAGCCCGAACATACAAACCGATTGAAACCGGGTCGAACCGAAAGGAACTTATTCGGTTCGGTTTCAGTTTTGTATGTTTTTGTCAGTCTTTGTCAGTTTCGGTTTGATTCGGTTTCTATCAGTTTTTTTGGTTTGAAATAGCTAAACCCACCCGAACCAAACCGGACCGAGTTATTCGATTCAGTTTCAGTTTTAATATGTATTTCTCGGTTCAACTTTTTTCCTTTGTCGATTTTTGGGTCAAATTCGGTTTTGTCGATTCGAGTCGGTTTGAATAACCCGAATTTCACTATTTAAAAAAATTAATAATTACATATATATTTAGCAAAAATATATTTCAAGATAAAAGTGTTTTATTATATTATAATAACCTTTAACGTATTTCACGCCGTCTATAAATATACATAAAAGTATATTGTATATATAAATATATAAAAATATATATATTATATAAATATATATATATTTAAACCCATATTGAACGAACCGAATTAGTAGTTCATTCGTTCCTTATAATTACGGTTCGGTTATTAGTTCGGTTATTATTTTCGGTTCGGTTCGGTTTGGTTTTCAAAATCGTCTTTCTTTTTCTCATTATTCTAAACCGAACCGAGTTATTCATTGTTTCGGTTTTGATATATATTTCTGTTCGACTTTTTCTTTTGTTTGTTCACGCTATTTATAACCTTTATTTTGGCCCGCTGCTAGTCGGGTATATAAACAAACAAATCCCCTAATTGTCACATCTTATAAGTTTCTCTCATAAAACCTAGCTAGGGTTTAGGGTTTCATCATATCAAAAAAAAAATGGACCGTAAAACAGGAACTGTAGATTATTACCACCAAGGGTTCGGGATGATCACAACCACAGACAGCAATGAGAAAGTGTACGTCCATGAGTCAGACATTATCAAACCTTCTGCTGATGGGTCGTTTAAGAGCAGCCTTAGTGTTGGTCAAACTGTTGAGTACGAGATTGTTAAAGAAGATGTTGGGTCGTTTAATATCCTTAGTGTTGGTCAAACTATTAAGTGTGATGATGATGGTAGTAGTAGGAATAAGAATAAGGCTTCAAAAGTTACTGCTCCTGGTGGTGTCCCTCTGGTGGGAGGGTCTGATAATGGTGGTGACTTTTGTTTTAGGTGTTGTAAGCATGGCCATAAGGCTAGGTATTGTCAAAGTCAGGAAGGTCATGGTGGTGGTGGTGGCCATTAACGAGGCGAGCCCGTCAGAGCTCGAGCTCGGCTCGCTTATAAATATTAAATCCGTTTATTGGGTTTCGATTTGTCACGCATCTTCTATATTTACATATTTCCCAAACACAAGTTTAAATTACATAATACTGATACAAAATTTGGGAAATATGTGAGTTTTAAATGCGGAATATATGTATAATTTTATCAAAGTTTTATAAGACAAATAAAAATAGTTATAGTCGAGTCGAGAAAGAAAGATAAAAATATTAAGTTTTAATATAGGTGTTTAGTAGGGGTGGAGACGAGACGAGACGAGCCCAAGCCCGTCGAGCTCGATTTACATATTTATAAATATTAAGTTTTAATGTAGGTGTCGAGCTGAGCCTGGGTCCGTCAGAGTTCGAGCTTGGCTCATTTATAAATATTAAGTTTTAATGTAGCCTGTCTGAGCTCGAGCTTGGCTAGTTTATAAATATTATGTTTTAATGTAGGAGTCTGTTAGAGTTTGAGCTCGGCTCGTTTATAAATATTAAGTTTTAATGTAGGTGTCTTAGTAGGGGTGGAGACGAGCCGAGCCTAAGCCGATCAGAGTTTGAGCTCGGCTTGTTTATAAATATTAGTTTTAAGAGTTGAAGCTCGAGCTCGAGCTCGTTTATAAATAGATATTAAGTTTTAATGTAGGTGTCTTAGCGTGGAGACAAGCCAAGCCTAAACCCGTCAGAGTTTGAGCTTGGCTCATTTATAAATATTAAGTTTTAATGTAGGTATTTCAAGAGGGCGGAAAAATTCGAGCTGCTCCCGACTAAATATTAAGTTTATAATATAAATTTTAATTTAAGCTTATAGTTTATGAATGACAATTAAATCTTGGGAATTTTCATTGTTATTTGATTTTTTTTTTGTTTGATTCTTTTGTTATCGTATTGTCCATATGTCATATAGGTGGTGTTTGTTTAAGCTTATATATGGCTTATGAACTTATTTGATTTCGGCTTATATTTTATAAGCCGTAATTTTCCGGTTTATTTTAAGAATTTTGGGCTTACATAAGTTTATTATAATTATAATAAACTTATGTAAGCCCACGAGTCTCAGAATAAGAATAAGGTGGAAGATTGAGGCTTATGAAATATAAGCCGGAACACAAATAAGCCCATAAGCCACATATAAGCTTTAAACAAAAGGTTGATGATAAACTGATAATGTATGAATGTGTTTGTGCCTTTTCACTGATGCCCGAGAAAATTAGTAAAACTAGGCCTGTTTGGTTTGAATGTGCACTGTCTCAATGTTTGATTTACTTTGCGTGTTGAGGATATCTTGGCTTCTGTCAAGCTTAAGTATGAAACAATCTTCATTCATTATTATCTTTTCCCCATTGCAAACTGCATTTAGGAATAGGTTTGTTGTTGACCTTGGATCTAAGCCCTGCCATCATCAAAACCCAAACTTTTGTCAACATACTACCATACTAGCATGAATATTGTGGAGATTTGGGTAGGTTTGGGTTTGCGGGTCGGTACTACCTAAGCTGAAAACGACCTGCCCAAGAAGTTAGAGACCTGTGAAACTTATAAACGGGTTGGTGGGCGTTGTTGAAATCACTTAATCCATTTAAAATTTGAGTTCTTAAATTTAGAGAACTGGTATGGGTTAGGCTTGTTGGCCCATTCACGTCTTGAACCCCATTTAGACCCGACCTTAACCCATTTCCTAACTAGCAGTACTCTACAACCCGATAATGCTATTAGTCAGCGGATTTAAGTAAAAATTTACCTGGAAGAAACGGCGAAGTGGTCTTGGAGGTCCTTTGGAAGATTGAGACGGGTTCAAAGAAGGCTGGCTCCAAGACACTGCGCCATCACTGCCGGTACTGACTCTGCAACAGAGACAACTAGCTCAAGGTACCATAAGTCTGGGCTCTTTTGCCATAGCATGTATGCACCCGACTCATACCCATCTTTAGTAGAGGGTGCATTGTCTTGGCAATTTTCATTGACTTGACCTTGGACCATGTTCACCTCACCTACGACATACATGCTCTTCACAGAGTTTAGGGCAGCTAGTCCTCCTGTTGCTGCTATGTATTGAATGAAATCTGTAAAATTTGGACTGTCCACATCTATTGTGTGGTTGTATGTTCATGCTTTATACATTTTGTAATTTGTGCGTTATTAGCCGTACACAGTTATGAGGCTTTACTTATAGCTGTAGAGATGATTATACTGCTTTGGCATTACATCTATGGTAAGCATATTTTAGATGTTATAGAAAAGCGTCTTCATGAATTATTGACTATTTAGTCAAAGTTAGAGCCGGGTCGTTAGGAATGAGTATTGATGGTATGGTATGTTTTCATTTGCGTTGAAGGTTGATGCAGTTCTTGTAATTTTCTTATAAGTTAAATATGCAGTTCTTGCCTTTTTTCCCCATTTTGCCCTTTTTGGGTTCGATAGTTTGGGTCAAACCACCAAAGATCATTTAAAAAACTTAACTTGTATCCTGTCATTGCTATGAAGATTGTGTTTGTATACAGTTTTGTCACACTCATGGTTCATGAACATTTAAAGAATTTGTTTGAGAGTCCAGCTAGTATGACTGTTGGCAGGTGAAGTTTGAAAAAACAGCTTTCGCACCAGAGTTATGGTTGTGATGGTGGAGGAACCCGGCATACCACAAGACCACTTAAGCTTCAAATCTTGCTAGCTCACTAAGCGAATTTATCGGCAATTCAGGTCCACTAAACCAAAATTATGTCTGTATATAGAACAGATTTCATAGAAAAGAGAGTTGTAATGTAATTTCCATGGGATATACAGTAGTCGATATGAACTTGAGCATTTGAGAAAACAAATTTGTCTATCGGTTAAAAATGACACTAGACATATTTGAATATTATTACAATATCCGAGATACATATCAATAACGATACAGAATAAGATACTAACTGAATGTAACTAAGTGTCAAAAATTCCTTAGAATAACAGTAACATAAAAGATGGTAACTAGACATTAAAGAGAACTCACGTGTTATAAAAATGATTTTGACTAGGAAAAACGCGGCAAAAGAATGACGCCCTCAACAAACGATACCTTAAAAAAAAAATTAATAAACCTAAAAAGCCGAAGCATTGGCGCCTTGCTTTTGTTCACTTCGGTTTTCTTCCAAGATTCGTTGGAACTCTATCTCACTTGCTGAGATCAAGCGTTTCATAGCGTCAAAGGTAGTGAGCTTAATGCTGCAACAACACAGATAAGTATTCCATCAACAATCGTAAGACACAGTATATAATTGCAAATAAACCAATGGGTTGTAAGCAGACCTGCTGTTTGGTAAGGTTTTCAAAGCGTTGGGTACAAAACCCCTGTATAATCCAGCTACACCGTCACGAGCAACAATAGCTAGACAAGATCATCCAAAAAAAACAGCTTCAATGTGTTTTTTTTTCCATATAACTTCAAGAAAATTATATATAATGAGAACTTGATCAATTACCTGGAAACGCGTCCAAAATAGTCTTGTAAGGTGTACCTCTCATTTGCATTTGTCGTCTAACAGTATCCAATGGGTAGCACGTAAGCGTGGCAATGCTAGCTGCCACAAATGCTGTCATTATTGATGCTTCAGGTCTGTTCCGAAACTTTTCTGGCAACGACTTCTTTACCCTGATATATATACACACTTGTATCATTATCTTGACTTTATTGGTTAAACATTCATTTTACCGATAAGAGATATGCTCACAAGTCAAAAACGCAGAAGTTGACAGCAACGTATGGGGCTATTCCGATAAGAGAAGGTCCAAGACCCCTATAGAAAGATCCCAATCCTTCCTCTTTTAGCATCTTTAAGCAAACCTGAAATCGCAGTAACGCCCAACTTAAAATTATGAACATTTTGCCATAAGTAATGTTTAAAAAATGAATGTTACCCACATCTGTCATTGTTTGATAACCAGGATCAACTGCTAAACGTAATCTGAGGACGTCTAATGGATACGTCACCTGAAATAAGCCTCCACGATTAGCACAGGTATACATCCGGGCGTATATAGTAGATCATTAGGATTTAGGACTAATCTTACAAAAGTTGAAGTCATGCCAGCACAAGCGCCTGCAGCTAATCTTCCAATAATAGAAAGTTCGCCATCCGTTCCCCTAAAAAGTTTCTGCGCGTACATAGCACATGTGTATACTTTCATCATTTGTATATATAATATATATCCGATATCACATATATATACTTTCATACCTTGTAGGTGTCGTAAGCAAACAGCTGGACTGCGCTATAGGGAAGGACACGTACTACCTGAGCAAAGTTACCCTTCCAATAGCCTTTAAGGCCTTCTTGCTTCCCTACCGATACAAACGCCTGCAATTCATTTCCAAATATCAAAACTAAACAAAGTTAAGTATGTAACGGTATGAACTTATAACTCACCTGTACGAATCCAATTGCTTTCTTCGCACTCTCTTGCCCGACCCTTAGACCGTGAGTCTGCAACAAACACATTTATTCTACTATGAGTGACAAATATCTTCCAAACTGAAACAGAACCTAGAACCTTGAAGCTACCAGTAAGGTTACTCTTTCGTTAGTCGTTACCTAAGGTCACGTACTTATTCGAATACAAATAAGCCATTGCAAAATATAGCATCAAAAACAACTACATCAAAGTTTTCTCAAGTTACATTTCTCACTACCTTATAAGGGGGTGTTTGGGAATTAAGTGCTTATTTACTCTACATTAAGCACATAAACAGTTTCCTGTAAACACTCAAACCAGCTTATCTGCTATCAAAATAAGCGGATAATCATGTTCGGGATTGCTTTTATGTGCTTTGAAATAAGCAAGTACGAAACCTTACAAATTTTTCAAACTAATTATCTCTTCTTAAATAAGCAGATAAGCAGTTTTCAATACTGTTTAGGCTTGTTTATCTACTTTAAAACCCTTCAATAACAAAATAAGCATTAAGTACTTATAACTTAATGATGAATTATGCTAACAGAACATCTATAAATTGTCAACGTCGACACACAATAATGTCCTAATAACAACAAGAAATAAATAAGTTACTAACTACTAAAAGCATCATAACACAACTACCAACATTTAAATAAGACAACATTATATAACAACATATATATTTAAGCACCAACAGCAAGTACAATAAGTGAACCTGCATGATGAGTTTAATCCTATCAAGAGGCGCAGTAACCGTCTTAGCAGCAGCACCAGAAACCGCGCCAGCAGCAAACACAGCAGCATCTTTAGGAACCAGCGCGACGATAGCCAACGGGTGTTTCAGCAGCTGTGCAGCTGTTGGTTCAAATTCCAGCATTGAAACAGTAGCAAAATTACCATTGTTCCTTCCACGTGGACGACGACATTTATAGTCAGGTTGGAGTTCAGGAATATGTTTCCATGTTAAGGTTGCTTCTTGTTGATGTTTCATTTGAGGTTTTGACATATGAAAAAGAAGAAGATAAGATAAAACCCTTAGAGAAGATGAAAAAGAATATCCATTTGGTTTTGGTTTTATAGGATGGTTTGTTGGATGCATGTATACCGCCAAAATCTATTTCAACTATCTTAAAATATGTTTCTTTTGTTAGCTGATAAGTCCTATTGGCCCGGCCTACTTGTTTAGACCCGTTTAATAGTTAAGGTTTCATATTAGTCTTTTCTATTTAATGTATTTGTATTGTACATCAAGTGGGGTTGGATCAGTTGAAAAACCCTTTGCCTTTCAACCGAGAGGTCAGTGGTTTGATCCCCACTTCCTACAATAGGCCGGAGGTCCTTTCTACCTTTGGTAGAACTGGAAGCAGCCTCTCTACCTTAGGTAGGGGTAAGACTGTCTACATCTTAATCTCCCCCAAACACCGGAAATGGTATTAGGAGTTACTTGTATTGTAATATTATAGTTGAATCTGATTAACACTTTTTCAGTATTCTCTTGATTTCTACATCTTTTATATGTCACTAAATTTTTTGTTTACCTTCGTTTATATCAATTTCGATCAAATTTTGTGCCGAAAAGTCACCTAACATTATCCTACCGATCCATACCTTTCTCGACCCCATACAACATGTTTTCGTTTATATCAATTTCGATCAAATTTTGTTCCGAAAAGTCACCTAGCATTATCCTACCGACCCATTACCTTTCTCGACCCCATAAACCACAAAAACTCAACAAAATTCTAACATACTAAAACGACACGAGTCAAAAGTTAAATGTGAAAATAATGTAATTTTTTTCATGTTGTAAAGGTGAAGGTTGTAGCTTTATTATGTATCTATAATAATCAAAATTTATGATGTGTCTACATTTTTATTCTCATAGTTTGTTGTTAATTTTGTTTTAAAATGTAAATCTTAAAGCATTCACCAACTAATTCCAATGGACTAATGGAGTTCAATTTTGAAAGTTATCAAGATCAAATCTTAGTCCATCATCTTTACATATTGTTTTGAGCCCATTTACAATAAATGAGCCCAATTAGTAACCTTATAACGCAGCAGAGTATGGACATCAATTAAACCCTTCAAAAACTTTTGAGGACCAAGCCCATCTATAGCATATCAATTTTTTATATTTACATAGGAGTGTTCATGGGTCGGCTAATATCCAAATAAACCGAAAACCGAAACCGAACCGAACTCGTAACCGAACCGAAATTGCCAAAACCGAACCGAACCGAAATAAAAGTTCGGTTTTCGGTTCGGTTATGGTTTAGCAATCCAAACCGAATCCAAATAAAACCGAAATTAAATAAAATATATATATATTTTTATATATTTATATTAAAAAATATATTAAAACTCTTTTATAATATATATATAATATTTTAAGCTTGAAAATTATTTTTTTCAAAAATATATATAAATAAATGAATAAATTATTAAATTTAGGTAATTCGGTTTTCGGTTCGGTTTTGGTTATTGGAGGTTTTCGGTTTTCGGTTCGGTTTAGGTTCGGTTTAGTTAATTTAAGTTCGGTTCGGTTCGGTTTCGGTTATACCCCTAAAAAAATTAACCGAACAAACCGAACCGAATAAACCGAACAAACCGATAACCGAACCGATGAACACCTTACACATAAATTGCAAAAGTTTTTCACTTAACGACAACTAACTATCTCACAATATACACACAACAAATATCTGTTACACGTGCTGAGCAGAAATTGAATAAACAACCATTGGTTGAAAATTTTCTCACACAATTTCATGTACTATTGAGACATTAGCTCTATATTTTTTCAAACTTAATTAGTCTAAACCATTCAATACTAATATGGTTAAAACTTTCTACTTTTACCCATCCTAATCTATTGATTTGGCATGTCTTACTCCATACAAAGCTTAATATCTAATTTTATACTAGAATTTTTCTAGCTCCTTGCTAAGAACAACAATTAAGATTACTCGATGACTTTACCGCTAACGAAAGCTTACACCCACATGTGGTGTGCATGGTCCAAAACCGGCTTGACCGAAAACCGATTCGGCATAAACCCTAGACCAAGACCGGACCGAATGTGGTCGGTTCAAATTGCTCGTCGGTTTTTCGGGACCATGGACCGGACCGAATGTTACTCGATGACTTTTACTCGCTAACGAAAGCTTACACCCACATGTAACAAACTTAAACCTAATTTTTTATTTTCATAAATATATCCAAACCTTAAAAGTAATATTCATTTTTTGAATTTAAAAATGAGATAAAAAGAGGAAAAAAGTAGTGATGAAACTAAACTTTGGTAGGGGCCAATAGATGAATGAGATTACCAACCCTACAAAGAGTCAATACCATTACATAAATTTATTAAAACCTGTCAAATATAAAAAGCCTCTTTCATTAGCTAGCTTTCTGCTTACTGGGGGCCCATTATTATTTCTACTCCACTTAAATAGACTTTTGTATTTGTACCTTCACAATTTTATCCTTATTTGTATACACACACAATTTCATGTATACTACTATAACTGTGCATGCATTCTTTTAATCAACAAACATCACCCACAAAAACTTTACTATGCACTAGTTTTCTTTCCTATGAGAGTTAATTGCAGATTTTTCCCTAAAATTTTGGAACAAGACCTGACGTCCTCATTTGAAGTTTTCAGATTTTTGATCCCTGGGCCGGAAAATGTTAAAGTTTCAGAGACCAAATCTGCAATTCTACCATACCATGCGACCAAGTCTGCAATTTGGCACACCATACGGACCAAAACGCAACGAAACTTCAAAATAAGGACGTTTAACGATTTTCAAAGTTTTAGAGACCTAATACGCAATTTTATACCAAAAGACCAAAAATGCAATTAACTCTTCCTATAGACAGGGTCCTACTATTCGAACCCTCCCTATGGATGCGACTCATGGGAATATTCCTCGTCTCCTTATTTTTCCAAAGACGGATTCCGTTAGTATTTCGTGAGTTTTAAGCGTTTTCATTATTAAACTTTATATTTACGCCCTTGATTTTCGCGCTTATACTGATATAAACAAAATTATAAAATAAAAAAAAAAAAAAAAAAAAAAAAAAACAAAAAACTAGAGGAGCCCTAATAAAAAACTAGGGGGTCCTAATAACTCAGCCCTAGTATTATTTATTTTATTGAAATGAATGAATAGCAATGACTATTTAGCATTTGATTCGACTAGTTCACATCATCTTTTTTATAAAAACATGCTCATGCATTTCACATTAAATCAAACAAATATGGGGTACTATTATAACCCACGAATGTGACTAATTGACAACACACATTTCCCTGTCTTTTTCTTATTATTAATTGGATTTAATATCTAGTCTACAAGTTGAATCAAGCTGTATATGCTTAGAGCACGAGGTACTACGGCGTCGATCTACCGGCCAAGCTTATAATGCCATCACGATATCAGACCTCGTGCCATAGGGTATGGCGCTGAAATCACTAGCCATACCATCCATCATTTATTTTATTTTTTATTTATTTATTTTTTTAATTTTCTGTTATTGGGTTATGTGTCACAAAATTATTGTCAAAAGACAAAAATCACAATCGCTTAACGCCAACTTTATCAATGATAAAAGAAATAATATACTAACACGTACTCTTTTCGTCTCAAAATTATAAGTTAAAAAATCACATTAGCTTAATAAAAAAGAGATAACCTGAGCTTCAACCATTCAAATGTAATATTCTCTCACTAAATTTTATTTTTGTTACTAAAAATGAAAAATAAACAATTATTTTGAGACATCTAAAAAAAACATAAACTATAATTATGAGACTGAAAGAATAGTAGTTACCATTTACTTGTATAATTGTATTCCGCTTAAACAAACAAATACTTCACAACACACTCACACACATACACACACAAATTAACTTCGTTCGATGGCTTGCACCAACGAATATCTTTTTTTTTAAGCTTCAACGCGTTGTCCATGTATGACATAACAACGTTCGCGCGCAATGGAAAAGCCACCTAATGCTTTTAAACTTAAATTTCAATTCTGTATAGTAAGAATCATTGACAAGTGTTGTATCTAAGTGATCATGTTGGCAATTAGTACTTATAATCATAATCAAAATTTGTAGGTTACAAGATACTGTTTGAACACGTTACACATAATCAAAATGTAAAATAATTTGACACTTTTAATTTTTATCATCACACTCCAACGTACAAGTAGTTAAAACAGATTGTACTTAAAGTAAAACTGCTCAACGCATATACCAGAGTGTACAACAAAACTCGAGAGAGTGCAAATCAATTTCAATCAAAATTAGTAGCTTTTGTATAGTCAAAAGCCACAAGAGAATAAGCTCGCAAGCTCATTAGCTTATTTCTAAGTAGAAAAAAAGTCACAACACCTTTTGAAAACTTAATAGCTTAAGAGAATAAGCTCAAAACACTCTAGAGAGCTTAAAAGCTTTGTGAAAATACAGTAACTATTAATCTCTGAAAAGTTAGTTTACCAAACACGTCTAAGTGCATGTACGTAATCATATAATAAGCCAAATTCGTGTACAACATTCAACTGGTAAATAATTAGACTCTTCATTTGATTGTGAAGTTACAACATATATGTATAATGGAAAGAAAATATTTTCTTCTACGTTACAATCAATTATTAGAGGGTGGATAGGAGCAGACAAGCTAACGAAAAAAATTGTAGCGTAATTTTTTTTAAATATACAGCTATTTTTGTAATTTGTTCTCTTAACGAACTGATTTATAATGTTTTTTTTTTGAAAGGCTAAGATGTTATAAGGCACAATTAGTCAAGGAAAACAAAGAAAGTAGATCACAAGATCTCGAAGACAGAGATCATACAAAAAAGACACCCCAAGCCTAGAAAAAAACTCCTAAAAAGACCGGATAATTACATATAACAACGCCTTGGGTCACTTATCCAGCTAGACCACGCACCCGAAACTTTTTTGAATCTATGAGAAATCTAAAGAAGAGCTAACTTTTGAAATGGGCAAAAGTTCGATGTAATGATAGCTTCTAACGAGTGCATTCCTCCACTTCCAAATTAGCCAACGAACAAACACCTCTAAAAACCTTAGTCCCTGTCTTGCATAGTCCTAGGGTTGAAGGAGAGGACATGAGATGAAGCACCTGACTCAAGCGATTACCAGGAAACGGAATGCCCCACTAACTGAAAACTTTTCTCCAAACGATTACACTCCTTTGACAATTAAAAAGAAGGTGATCTCTGTTTTTAAGTTCCTCGTCGCGTAAATGACATAAATCTGAGTCAACGGGAACACCTCGAGTGATCAAGTTCTCGAGATGTGGAAGTCGATCCAGAACAACCCTCCAAATAAAAGTATTTACCTTCTTCGGGAGCCATGGATTCCATTGCATAATCTGGACGTTTGACAAGGAGGCAACAAGTTGCTTGTCGATGGATCTTGAAGTCGATCCAGAATCGATTTATAATGTACTCCTTCCGTTTCATAATAATTATTCACAGACAAAAAACACAGAGTTTGAAAAAAAATCATGATTACAGTTTTCTTTTTGTTACATTTTTAGAATGACAGTTTTGTTCTTAATCAATTAATTTATAATCTCTTAAAGTTTATAATAATAACCTCAAGCGAAGGTAATATGGTAAACTTAATCTAATTTATCCCATCCGTCCCATATTAATTGAAAGTGATTAAAGATGTTTTTTAGATTTTTCTTGTTATTATTGAATTTAAATATTTTTATTTATGTTATTCACAATATATATAAAATTATATCAAATGAAAACGCATTAAAACTCAATCCATTCACATATTTTCAATCAAGATTATATAACACAAACAAAAATACAAAGGCCAAAACAGAAAAGAAATATCTATTTTGAAAAAAGAAACTATAATTTTGAGGGCTTAAAAAGAATAGTTTATAACCTCTTAAATTTGTAATAATAACCTCAAGCGAAGGTAATATGGTAAACTTAATCTAAATTCTTACTCCGCTAGATTGATTAATAAATTAAACAAAAAGTAAGAACATACATTTCACTAAAAAAAAATATAAAAAATTGAATACGAGATTGAATATCATAGCTAGCATATCAATTGCCCATGTTTCCTGCAAAACCTTTCCCCCTTCATCAAGTCACTTTATTTCCCACAAATGTCTCTCTCTCTCTCTTCCATCAAGTTCATATACAATATTATTTTCTATAAATACTTTATGCTAATATAATGGATTTTCTAACACACGTTAAGACAAAAAGATGGGACCACGAAAAAGCGACGTCCTGACCATATATTTTATTTGAAACAGTATTTTTACGGTCCCAAGGCGTCCTTTTCGTGGTCACGCCGTCTCTTTTATTACACTTTACCTCAAATACACGTTAAAAACCCTAATATAATTACTAAAATACTCAAAAATACTTTTAAACAATAACAAGAACTAAAATAATTGACCAAGATTTGAATACAAGGGAAATGAGATTTTATCCTCCTCATTTTTCTACTTAGAGAAATATTACTTGTGATGTTATGCTATATCAACAAAAAAAATAGCTTTGCACAAGTGTCTGACTACTTTGCGTTCTCGAGTTTTTTTAGGTGTAGATAAAAATGATGAGTAAAGAAAAGGAAATAAAATAAAATAAAGTTACTTTTACATTTGAAGTTCTCGAATTGAAATGAAATTAAAGAAAAAGAAAGAATTTTGTGTTCTCGAGTTAGGAAGAAAAACGGAAAATAGAAATAATTACATTTATGCCCTTTTAAAAATGTTCATTTTATCATAATAGTCGAATATGAGTAAATATCTGAAAGTTATATTGGTCATTATATACTCAATAGTTTGAGTGTACGTAGAATTGTTTCCGTTCAAATCCACCAATTTGAAAAAAATGTTAAAAACACTTTTGTCATATCCTTTCTGTTTCCTCTAAAGTTTGTTAAAAAACTCAAAAATATAATTAAATTTCAATTTCAAATTATTCCTTTCATTTCCTTTTAAAAAAGAACTCGATAACCAAGCGTTTAGAGTTTAATTATCTATCACTAATACTTATTTGCACAACATTCATGTTTCTAGCACACATGCCTAGAAAAGTATAAAGGAAAAAGGGTGATGAAGATTGACAAAGGGATGTCGATGTTCCATGTTGATGATGACCACGATTGACCCACACGTCACCAATGCCGAGCTTAAAAATACATCAATATGTGTGTTAAATTTTTCTCGTAAAAAAATGTTTAAAAATACACAATTTTCAAATAAAATTGCACTGTCTAGTTAATTTATAAGTCCTAATAATCTTTTCATGACTAACATACGTTAGATATCTAAATCTACTTCGACAGAATATTTTGTATTACAAACCTAAAGTAGCTAAAAGGTTTTGTAGATCTCCAACTCCATGCATTCAAAGAAACACAATCTTTAAATTATTTATTTTTATTTTATTTTATTTTTTTATTTTTAAAAAATTCAGCTATGATATATTGATGATAGTCAACAAATCTTTAGTTATGAATAAAAAATCATTACATAATTCATTTTAGTTATGTAAAGTATTCTATTTTATACCATTAACTAGTAATTAGTATATATTTGGAGTTGCATTTTGAAAAACTGGTATGATTGAGTTGATGATAGTCAACAAATCTTTAGTTATGAATAAAAATCATTACATAATTCATTTTAGTTATGTACAGTATTTTATATTATGAGTTGGATGTTGGAGCTTATAATTTTATTAAAGTTGTTTGTCGAATTAATTTGAGATAATGCTTATTAATGTAAAATCGCTTAAAAATATATCAAATTAAATTAAAATATATTTACTTTTGGTGACAATCATGGCATGAACCAGTGAAAAAGAGAGACGTTTTTTTTTGTTGACAACAAAGAACAAAATACGTAAGAAAAACTAAGATCATAATGATAAATATAGTATTTTACTTTGAAATGAAAGATTTATAAAGCGTTAGAGTGTTGAATGTCGGGTTTTAGATGTGGGTGAGGCGATTTGAGTTTTGGTTACGAGACACTTTCGAAAAAGGTCAAAATTAAAAAAAAAAAAAAAAAAAAAAATACACTAAAATATAGACTTTTTTCGATTAGCCATGCAAGACTTGCCCCACGCTTACTAACTAGATTCGTCCTAGTAACAATTCATTAAATTTTGAAAGATATTTAAGTAATTGACTAACTATAAACCCATTTTAACTAGCTTGAGCTTATGGCTTAGCTGGATGCGAGTATCGATCGAGGTTGCGCGATCAACACCCAAGATCGAGTGACTCTCGATCCTTTATTGTGGCTCTAATGATCGTCCAAAATGAATACCAACGGTCGCTCCTGCGATCGAGTAAAACTTGGACAAAAATGGTGTGTGTGTATATTAAATAAATATAAAGGTATATATTCATGGGGATGTTAGAACAGAGGCCGCCTTCATCGGCGTGACCTAATCGATCAAGATCACGACAGTAGCGGTGAACAGCAAGCGTCGCTGGGCAGCCTTATAAAACTCTTATAAACTCGTACGACAAACAAATCTTATTTTATAAAATACAGTCCAAGCCTCTACTCTTATGAATCACGCCGACCAAAAATATCAAATACTACTAATTTCATAATATAAAAACATACTACTAAAAGCAAGACCATAACACAATCCCTCATTCCCTCACTCTTTCTCCTCCATTAACACAACATCATACCAACTCTCTCTCTCTCTTTTTCATAAAAAAAAAACATGAGGCAATACAGAAGAGCTTTAATGAATCTACTTCCATGGAGATCACTCTTGATCTTCACCATCTTCTTCTTGTTTGTTACTCAAACCAAGTGTACTTCAAGAACCTTAAGAACCAACAACAACAACAACCACAATCATGTGTTTAGAGTAAGAAATAATCCAAACACAGGCAACTTTTTTGGGTACATGCCTAAAAGAAAAACACCACTTCCATCTTCTGGTCCTTCTAGGAAACACAATGACATTGGCCTTCAGAATTACAGAAGACTTCCATGATGGTGATCACAAGCATGTGTTTTTTTTCTTCTTCTTTAGAAATGAGGTGATATCATTTTATATAGTGCATGTAAATGACATATTTGTAACTATTTTCCTTTTACTTGGGTGGTTTATTAATTAACTAATTAATACACTTTTTCTTTGGAAAGTGCTCTAGTTTTTTTGTTTGTTTGCTATATATTTGTGGTTTTGTGCCGGAGGTTCTCTGAAAGCAGCCTCTCTGACTTCGGGTTAGGGTATAAGGGTAAGGTTGTCTACATCTCACCTCCTCCATAGCTCGTGGAAGACGGGATTGGGTACCGTTGATTCTTTTTAAACTCGTTACTCATGTTGTTGAAATGTAAATATGACAGTTTTGAATTAATGTTAAGTTGCTAATGGTTTTGTTTGTTTGAATTTTAGTGTGTACATATGTTTGTAGATAAACCACTATTGTTTGTTTTGCATAGTGAATAAGTATGTGAATTGCAATAGTTATAGAAATATGTTAAGTTTGTACCAAATAAACCTTTATTAGCTTACATTAAAATATACTTTTAGCTATACTATTGGTTACTATAACTATTGCTTTTACCATTAGTTTTTACAAATGGTAAAAGGGCATATGGGTAATGTTAATGTTAAGTCATGATGAAAGTAACTCTTTATTCATTGATGTGATATGATATATTTCATATAATAAGTTATTATGATAAATGGATAAACATGTAATCATATATTTATTTAAATTTTTATAATGATAATCAATAATCTTGTGTAATCCTATTGAAATGAAATGAAGTATTTATCCTATAGCTATGATGGTGATATATGAGCAATTATGTTTTTTTGGGCGTAGTTTATGATGGTTTTAGTAATGAATAAAATAGGTCATAATAACCAAAGTAAAAAAATTAAGATGTTTCAGTAATAATCAGTAAAGAGAAACTTTTTTTTCCATTTCATTATTCTCTTTCATAAGTCAAGGTCATTATGTAATCAAAATGATGTTGTTCACCATAATCAAAACCTTTTTTCAACCAAAGCTAGTGATCCAAACTAATTTTCTTAAACAAATATTGAATTTTTGTAACTTAAATGAATATACTAACATTATGTCAAAATGTTTATAAAAATTATGTCATTATGTCATTCTCATAAGGCTTGTCACATAGAGTTTAAATAGTCAAATTTTTAACCCTTTGATATTTTAATTTCTTGTCCGGGCCCTCATGTTCCTCCAATCTTTATAATAATTATTATTATTTTTTATTTTATTTTTTTTAACGGCGACTTTTATATTTTTTGGATTAAATGCACCCACCAAACAACGCCTCATCCACCACATACCCGCACTACGCTGTTTTAACCGGTTTCACGGCGTGGGGGATTAATAACGGCGCCCGCCCGGAACCATACCGCCTCCACACGATTATAAGTCATTTGAGTAACTACCTGAAGAAAACCGGTCGAACTCGCAACAAGTGGCACATGCGCCTCCTCTTCATCGCCTAAATATCAACAGAAGATGCCACCAGTGAGTGACTTCCTTGCAGGCCACCCACCCTAAGATTACTACTCTCACTGGCTCGCTTAATAACTTGTTTTGACCACTGCGCCACATGCCCGATGACATAAAATTTTTATTTAGAACATCCGTTATAGTAGTTTATGAAAAGATTTATAAATGATGAATAGGTTTAAAACTTGTAAACCATAGTGAAGATATGTTTATAAATAGGTTTATGATGAATAGGTCTAGAATATTCAATCTCTTCATAATTTAATGCACTTGAATTTTGTATAACTTTTATAAAACTTTGTGAGGTTTATACATAGTGAAGGTAGGTTCAAGATTTGTTAATTAATGTCATAATAAAATTATAAACCTTTATAAAGGTTTAACATAGTGGATGCCCTTAGTGAAACATGTGAAAGTATAACTCATTTAATCTTATTCGAGAAAATCGAGCTTTTAGTAATCTGATATATGTAGCTTAACCGGTATCCTCATGGCTGATTTCGAACTTTTCTCTTATGATCTCAAAATGTTTATAAAATTTTTGTTTAGTAAACATATGGAATAACTCATTCATTTTAGTCGAGAAAATTGAGCTCTTAGTAATCTGATATATGTAGCTTAACCGGTATCCTCATGACTGATTCTGAACTTTTCTCCGGTGATCTCAAAATATTTATCAAACAAAATTGTACTATGATCTATTCTAAAACTTGGAAGATAGTTTACTACTAGAAATTATTAGATACAGGTCGCCTCATGATTTCAATTGCCCGCCATTATCACAAAGAGGCCTCAAACACACACATAATATACATATGATAAGAAGGTATTTAATTAATTAATTTCAGCCTCATATTATGTTCATATATAATAGAAGTTCATAAAATTTGACGACCCTCATCGTCGCATGACCTTATTTAATCGCAAGAAAAGTTCTCCTCTAATCTCCTCTATGATAAGATATAACTCTATATGAGCAAAAAGAATATAAAGAATTACTGTTTGGAGTATTATGATTATTATCAATGACCCTATATCCTATTAAAGGCACACGCGGTCATAATATCTACAATTACGTACATGTCATGATTTGAATTACAAAAGGGAATGTTTCTTTTTTCATATTGGTTACTAAATGTCTTTTTCTTTTATGTGATGACTAATTTTCAAATTTTGGACATTTACAACTATGGAAATCAAAATAATAATGTTCTTGTGTTTTTTTATATGTTTCCTAGCTACACATGTGGAAATTTATTAATTTTATAATTATTCTAACAGTCACAAAATATTGCGATTTGACTATATATAAGCAGGAACGAAAATAGAGGAGGTTTCACGGTATCACGGAACCTCAATAGAATTTTGCTTCGTAATGCTAATTTTCGTAAAAACATTGAATTTTCTAAAATACTCCCGATCCTAATGCATTGTGTTTCAAGTTATTTCTTAGTTACTCTATCGATAGATAAAAATGAACTTAATTTTCACTAAACTTAATACTTTTAACCGTAAATTGTGCTTTTTTCCTTGTACCAAAAAAAAAAAAAAAAAAAAAAGGCACCGATGACTTTTATTTTAGTTCCATCCTCAGATATAAGTCAAAACTCGACCTCCCGAGTAATTTGACCGGTAAACAAATTAGTGTTAAATTCCCTTAGCTAGGGGTGTTCAAAAAACCGTGAAACCGACAAACCGAAAGCCGAACCGCCGAGCCGAACCGCTCAACCGAAACCGAAAAACCCAAACCAAGAAACCAAACCGATAAAACCGAAACCGAAAACCCGCTTATTACAGATCGGTTTCGTTTTATATTTAGATATCCATTGGTTAACCGAACCGAACCATATATAATATACATGAAGGTTTTAATTAAATATTTAAATAATAGTACAAGTATCATTATATTATTACACTACTCTTATTCTATAACGACTTTTTGCTCCTAATGTACACGCTACTAAACATCTACGTGTGAAAATAGATTAATATGTTTGTAACATATAAACGCCGAACAAATATTTTTGTTAATGTGTCATGATGCTTATTCGAACGTAATTATTGTGACGAAATAATTTTAAAATGACTTTAGTCTATTCAATATTATTTCATACACTAAAATTGCGTTTACTTTTAGATCATGTTGTTTTCATACGGTTAAACTTGTTTAAACGCTAAAATGGTTAATCGTGAACCGAACCGCGGATAATCGCTCATTTCGGTAACCAGACGTCCGTTACCCGCCTAACACGGTTCGGTTTCGGTAGTAAATGAATTACCCGTCCCGTGATGGATAGTTAAAATATCCCAACTAACCAAACCGAACCGCCCCATGAACACCCTACCCTTAGCTAGGTATCCGAGTTAATTTGCACATTCGTGCAATGACAAGTTTTCAGAACATCATTTACTGCCCATAAACAAGACATCCTAAATAGTAAGGTGAAATTTAAGATGTACTTTTTGCCATTAACCCATTGGGCTATCACAAATTAATTACAAAACCATTTCTAGCATAGTTTGTCTTCAATATTACTACATGTTTAGACCTCATATTGTAAACCTAATTTAATGCATGTTGGTGCTAAAGTTCATGGGTGATTAGATAGGCCCATCTTTCATCTGTCTAGTCTTACCTGAAAATATGGGGTTGGTTTTTCACAGTTAATAGTAGTACTAGTACGATAAGATAAGTAAGCTATACATTTGATTTCTATAAGAAATCATAATGATAATAATAATGATCTCTTCTAACAAGACTATTCTAAAAAGAAACAACAACACACCTATTAAATCATATGAGAAATTGAATATTTTTATAAGTTAATAGCCCGAAAAATACGTAACTCGCTTACATTTTACTATCATGACAATAAACTCTTAAGTTTCTTATTAAACCAAAAGTTTCTTAATGACCCTTATTCTAACCAAATTACTTACGTGGCACCCTTATTCCGTTTTTACGGTTAATTGTCTCCTTCCCGCTTTTAAGAGTCGAGGGTCTGCTTTTGCCAACATTCAAACTAATTAAAATTAATTAAACAACCAACCAACCAAACCATGAGTCGATCCCAGATCCAAGGAGACCAAGCAAGTCAATTTGAAGATAATGCTACGTGGATGTTGCTTACAAACCCCGATTGATACCTTTCCACGCTAGAGATGCATCGCGCATGAGCGTGGAAAATTTCGGAATAAATAAAAACAAACACTCAATATTGAGACCTAATTGAACAAAATTATGTTGTGTCTTGACTTTAGAAGTAAGTTAACACAACCGTGAAACACTATCACGTAGATCTTAACACCTATCAAACATTATTCAATTATAGAAATGCACCCCAAGTTTCATTACCACATAACTAAATTACCATTTATCACATATGAGGACTAGCAACCGATAATTTTAATTGCCTACCATACTCAAAGAAACGAGTAAAACAACCCACAACAATGACGCACCAACTTGATACACCGCAAGCCTCTTATATGAGATCCGTGGTAACCTTCACTCTTGAATCTCAACAATACGATGTCGCTTTCTCCTTCTTCTTAACATCCTTCTTTTTAATAATTACTCTTCTTCTTGTTCTTCATTACTCTCACAAGTTGAAGCAAAGAAAAGTATACTTTTAACATCTTGACCACCACCGCTTTTTTTTACTTTTAATCTCACCGTCCATTTACTCTCCTTCTTCTTCTTCTTATTCCCATTCCTCATTTAATCTCCGTTGTCACCTTATACTCCGATTTATCTCTCCATCGTTGATCTCACCGTCCACGTACTTCCGATATAATGCTTTTGACTTTTTCGTTTTTCTTGTTCAAGGTCAAAAGGCTAGCTCAAGGTCGAGACGCGGCCTGAGAGTTTAATTGGAGGTAGAAAGGGCGGTGGAGGTGGTGGTGAGGCGCGCGTGAAGGAAGGTGTGATGATGTCGGTGATGGTGGTGACGTCATGGAAAGGTGAGATGATGTCATCAAAGAGTGGATCGAGTAATGTAGAGTATGAGGTTTAGGGAAGATGAATGAGGTTCAGTCGAGGTTCGGTGATGATAGGATGTGGTGGATGAGTTCAAGCTTAGTGTTGATAGTAGCAAGTGAAGAAGGATTAAATGGCTTAGTGTTTAATTAGTTTCAATGTTGGCAAAATGCACCCTCAACTCTTAAAATGGGCGGTGAGACAATTAACCGTAAAAACGGATTAAAGGTGCCAATGAAGCAATTTGGTTGTAATAAGGGTGATTAAGAAACTTTTGGTTTTAATAGGAAAATTAAGAGTTTATTGTCACAATAGTAGAAATGTGGCAAGTTCACGTATTTTTCGCACTATTAACCCTTTTTATAATGTATTAAACTAGCAAGAGTTGCATAGAAAGAGATTTTAGTTCATAAACCACTGTAGGATAGCGTCAAACTCACCAATGACACAATTAGGTTAGCTAGGAAATGATCATAAACGGTCACATGAATATTTCGGTTAAACCACGTACATCGTGGTTAGAAAACTCGTTAGTTTCAGGTAATCCTTATCCCTTTATCGCTTATCTGTGGGTTATTGTACAAAAAAGTTACTAAAGTTTCTTAAAAATTTGTTTTAAGTTACTAAAGTTTCATTTGTTCACTCGCGTTATTGAACTTTGAAACTTTGTTTATCCGTGCATCGAACTTATAAAAATATACGCTCAAGTTACTAAACTTTGAAACTTTGTCACCGTGTTACTAAACTTACCAAAAATATACATTCGGGTTACTCGGACTAACATCGAAATTATCAAGGGTATGCTTCCAAAGTTCAATAACCTAAGTGAACAAAATAAAATTTTAGTAACTTAGGACAAATTTTACTAAACTTTAGTAACTTTTTGTACTATAAGGGAGGAGGAGTGGTCACCTAAGACCCCTATGTGCCACATCACCTCTATCCAATAAAACCTCCAACTCAAAACTACCCAATTTTACCCTAACACTACCCTAAGTGGAGGTGTGGTCACCTAGTACCGATTTTTTTTTTTTTTTTTCATACATAATTAAAATCACATACAATATTTAAAATAAAAACATACCATTTCATTAAAAAAAAAATTACATAATACTTAAAAAACTACAACTTAAAAATTGAAACTACAACTTAAACAAAACCAAAAAAAAAACATTACATAAGTTGAAATTAAAACAAGTTGAAACTACAACTTAAAATTGCAAGCCCATCCGTGTTTGGCCGCAAGTTCACGTTTTGGTTAAGAACGAATTCCAACATAGCGGATCGCGAATGTGATCATGCGGCTCCAAAAAACTTCATCTCCGTTGTGCATTCTTGAACTTCGCCCCTCGATTTGTGTAGCCAACAATTGTTTTGCCAACGATCCTTCTCGCTTTTCTTCCAAATATTCTCTTCTTTTGTGTGTAGGAGTTGATTTCATCCGCAACACTCGAGATCGACGAGATGCGCCTTGCTTCTTTTCATCTTTCTTGATGAAAGTGGAGGCTGGTCTTCATTCATGTCGGGAACGGTGTTGCTTGCCGATTCATACTCCCCGACTTCCTTTTTGAAGAGTTGCTTGTCGCACCCCAATATCTTGAAAACATTCTCGCTCCGCCCATTTGTCATGACCTCCGACAACCTCCCACGCCAAGGTATGAGTAAATTGTCTTTTTTTTTTGTCAGATAGTAATCGGACTCACCTTGCCTCACCACGCCCAAGTCGTTGCACCCACTAAATTTTTAAAGACGTTTCTACATTATATACAAAATAATAAAAAGTATAGCTTAAACAAAATAATGTAATTATAAATTATAAAGTATAGATTATGTAAAATAAAAGTATAGATTATGTAAAATAAAAATATAGCTTGTACCGCTGGAGGTAGTAGAAATTGAAAATACCCACGGCCGTGTTCATTGTTTTCCACTTAGTATTCAACGCATGAAAAGTTCGTGAACTCGAACCCATAGTTGCCTCGTAATGCTTGAGAACTGCTTCCAAAACCGCTGGACTTTTGTTCATTACCGACAACACCACATTCGAGATTTGAATCCATGCTTTTCAAAGCCTCCTCTCGTCTTCGGCGACCAAAGTTCACGGGCCTCCTACCGAATGCTTTTTTCTTCCTCCTGATCGACTTGAACTTCCTCATCTTCGCTTCTTCGCTTGGTAGTGGTTGTGTTTCGCACGCACTTCACGCCTTCATCAATGTTTTCGAACGGGAGAACTCGCAGTAGTAGTGATGCCAGTAGTGTTGGCGATTCATTCGAGGAGGACCCATATTATATTGGTAAAATGGAGATGGGGTGTGGAACGAAATCGATTCTGGACTTGAGAATAAAATCGCTAAATCCTAACTGAGTTTGTTGTGGTTGATTCGGGATGGTTGAGACCGACCTCGACGCTGAGTGAAAGTTTTTACCTCTTTGGATCCATTGTTTTGTGTTTTGAAAGAATAGTGTGTTTTTATTTGTGGTTTGTGTGTTTTATTTTCAAAAACGAAATAAAATGTTTGGTTTTAAAGGAATATATATATATATATATATATATATATTTTGGCCTACTAGCCGTTATCTCTCCCAACGCTCCATTTTTTCAAACGCAAACACTTCCTGCCTCTGCTCACATACCGAATTTTATACCCGATCGAGGTCTCTGCTGCATGGCGCAGATATCTGCTTCGGGTAAAGTCTCAATCCTTACCCGGCACTACCCTCCTCCCTAACCCTTTATCTGTCCCGATTATTAGTTTTAAAATTAGTGGTGTTTGGATTGGTTGGTACATAGCTGTCAGTGAAGCTTTAAAAACAGTACACGAACGGGTAAGTAAGTTGGTAGGGTTTGGTTTTGTTTGTTTGGGTGTGTAGGGGTACATGTACTTCACACGCAACATCACAATACACAAACAATACATTACAACTAGCTAGTCAAACATATTTCATCTTCATTGACCACAGTATTTGGCTGTGCACGTGCACATCCTTACCCACACACACATGCATGGAATTAACAACTCACACTAGTCTACTTTATATCCCAAAAGTAAACCACCGATGGATTGATCGAGACCGAACTGCACCGATCACATTCATTTCGATCTTCGATCTCGCTTTTTGCGCTTGCTTCGATGCCTTTTGATCGGTCCGGTTCGGTCCGGATCAGAACCGATTATTTTTTGCTAGACGGATCGACCGAGACCGACCGATCACATACTGGCCTCCCGCTGACTAATTCGGGCCCTGCCTTGGCTCGGTTCGGTCCGGATCGACGCTCACCTCTACCCAAAAGTGTGAATTGGCAGAAACACCTTAATTTCGTGCGCTTTTAACATCGCCATCGCTCACCTCACGCGATAAATACCCGATGTTTCCTGCGCTAATGGAGCACTAAATGGAGCAATAGTAAACGAGACTGAACCCTTAACCTTTATACCAAAATCTCTCCATAGGACACATAAATTTTTCAAAAGTGGACTAAATGATCCAAAGTTCTTTGGAGTCTACTTTATATCACTTTCACACGTGTATCCCAATCGAACTTTTAGTAACATGCATGTACTTATTTGACATATTACGACGTGTTATAGCTAGAGACCATTTTTCCAGCACTGTAGTGGTTTGCAGGAGGTCGTGTCGCGAATTTCAGCTACCGCGCCATTATCATAAAGAGGCTTTTAACACACACATAATATACATACGAGCAAGAATAAGATGATTAATTGCTCCGCCTCATATGTGTTCATATATATAATAAAACAGACGAATTTCTGGCCAACGTCGGCGATGGCCCGCAATCTCACTTTTCAGACTCCCCTAAAGCCGGCCCTGGTTTGCAGTTGGAGCAATGTTGTTACATGCATGTCCTTATATACCAATATATGAACATTGACAAATAGATAATCCATGGCGAGGATTGTAGGGTTAGATAGAGATAGATTTGACAAAACAAGCGTGTCGATGATATAACATAATTGACGTGGACCATCAAATTAAGGACCATATATCTTTGAAAATAATTATTGATGAAGAAGCTAATTATTAAACCTATAAAAATCAAGCTCTTGGGAGTAGGGGTTGAGATCGGCCGAAACCGACCAATCCCGACCCGATCCCAAAACCAACAAGGCTGGAATTTAACCGAATCCCGACCCGATTCTAGTTTGAGTAATCCCGAATCCCGACCCAGTCACGAAACAAACCGGTTTGTATGGTTTCTTTGTGTTATCCAGAACAATCCCGACCCCGACCGACCCGAGTCCCGCCAGTACCGAAACCAAACCGAATCTCGACCCGAGTTAAGATCGGTTGTGTCGATCGTTGTTTGGTCGGGATTGCTTCCCCTACTTGGGAGTGCATGGAATTAAAAGCCCAACTAGACTAAATGAACCCATATACCATTAAATGTGAAAATAAGGCTTTAAAATAGTCCATTAAAGTTATAGCTGTAAAGTCTCAAATTTATAGCAAAACTATCATGATAAAAGAAAGCTCAATATAAATCTCAAATTTATCATGATCCAATAAATCAATTATAAATTATTTATTTTTCTAATTAAAAAGTTAAAATAAACTTTCACCATTTTTTAAAAATTAAATATCTCGCAAACCGTTAATCACAAAAAAAAAAAAAAAAAAAAAAAAAACGACGGTAATTAAATTATTTTTATAAATATGCACTTCTAAATATTTTCAACGATTTTTTTTTTTTTAAATTTCGTCCAAAAAACATATATGATTTGTGAAAATCATATGTGATTCGATTTTTACAAATCATATATGATTTTTGCAAATCATATGTGATTTGTAAAAATCATATGTGATTTGTAAAAATCATATATGATTTGAAAAAATCACATGTAAAAATCATATATGATTTGAAAAAATCACATGTAATTTGATTTTACAAATCACATGTGATGTTTAAAAATCTTAAATGATTTTATAAATAATATGTGATTTTTCTGGGCGGAATTTTTGAAAAAAAAAAGTTTAATTTGTCGAAAATATAGAGAAGTGCATATCTATAATAAAATAATTTAATTCTCGTCACAATCACAGATTTTTCAGAATAAGATTTACCATTCAAAATATTTTGTTTTAGAAAAAGAATGAAAATGATTTTTTTATTAATTTTGATTAAAATGAATACCAAGATTAATTTATTGGATCTATCAGAATATGAGATCTATATCGATCTCAACTTTTTTAAACAAAATATTGATCTCAACTCATTGTGCATAATCAAACTAAAAGTTTTGATAATAATTATTTTGGCACAACAACAACATATATATGGATCATTACAAGTTGAGTTTGAGTATCGAGTTCAAGATTATAAGTTCAACAAGTAGAAAGCAAAAGGAAATTATAGCAAATTGTTATCTTGTGCATCAAGTTCAACAACTTCTTTTCCTATAATCTTCTACTAATTATGTGCAAATCAAAAACTCCTCGTTGTTTACTATGAAAACGTAAACAACTAACACTTGCAGATGATTCAATTAATCAATTAAGGTTTTGGCAATTAGATTAGTGATGTAACTATTACTAGATATCCGAACTCTAGGGTGCTTCTCGAGCACAAATCACTATTCATATCCAATGATCACCTGGCCTTCAGATCATATTCATACCAAGACTACACTATTAACCGTAAGCTATCAAGAAGAATGCAGATAAGCATAAATACAAAGATACTTAGCAAGAAATTACCAAAAGACGCGGTCTTTTTGGGAGGTTAGTCTGCTTTGGTTCTATTGAAGACAGTGGTAGCCCTACATAGAAAAAGTCAAAACAAGGAGGAGATAATCATAGAAGAACATGAACAATCACGTGAAATTGCCCATGGCTAGCTCCGCCTTTTGTTCTTCAGAAATTTTTGTCACAAAAGGAATGAGTAATGTTAATAGATAGTGAAGACGCGCAACTTCACATTATCATCCAAGTTTATACCAGGATCTCTTTTACGTAAGTAAAATTAACATTAGTATAAGGTAAGCACGTGAACTAAATCCACATAATCATGTCTCAGAGAACACATTACAAACCTCAATTCTTGACTCGAACACTTTTTACAATTGCAGTTATCACAACAAAATGGACACTGACTTGCAATGTTTTCTTTCTGCAATTGAGGATACCTGAAAGTTTAAGAGATACAATAGAACTATTGGCTTAAATGTAACAAACTAACAAAGTGCTCAACGCCTAAAAAAAAAGGCGCTCATATTTACCATTTTTGATGCACTTGATGCAATAGAACTTTTCACTACAGCTGGTGCAAGGAACAAGACATTGTTCATTTCTCTCACATTGGTGACATATCTTTAGTATCTTGCGGGGAGCTGCTATTTTAAGACAAGTCAAATATGCTTGCAATAGCAAATCTTTCAGATTGTATGTAAGTCAAATATTGCAAATACCTTCTTCGGTTTGTTCTTGAATATCTTCCTTATCTGGCACTGATTCGCTTATTCTTCTTTTTGTTGATGGACCAACTTCCTTATCAGGTTTTCTTTTACGGAAATACGCTATTAGAAAATCACCAAATGAAACTGGTGTTGTATTATCAGAAACAATATGCTTGAGTAACTCGTGCAACCTTTCTCTTGAGTGATCATAATACTGAGCCTCATCAATAATCTTGTTATGTAGCATGGTACACAGATCAATGTATGAATACTTTTGATGTTCATCAGGTGGAAGTGTTGACGATATTAATGTTGAAGTATTTAATGGAATAGGAGTGTTCCCAGAGCGTAAACGAAATTGCTCTGCCCAAAAATCTTTCAACTCTTGTGCAGCACTCTTGACACAACCCATAGTTGCGGGTGTGTTATCAGTATCAGATGATGATTGAAGTGAAAGTATTGGAGCTGTTGTTGTTGTTGTAGCAATGACTGGAATCGAATTGTTTGATAAAACCCCGGAAAATGGAATTTCAGTGTAATCCATATGGTTATCTTGAGAGTCTCGAAGGGGTAGTGAGGAGTAGGGACAAACATCCTCTGATCCATGATCAATCATACTCAGAGGTGTATGTGCATGCACTAGCGGGCTGCTGCTAGGGTCTACACTTTCCTCAACTACACCAATAATACTAACGCTACCTCCTTGGGGAATATTGTTGTCATTACCAACCTCAGAACTTACATTTATGTTAATTCTGGAAGCTAGTTCGAATTCTAACTCACCCGCTCCCTCACTGCCTTGTGGGGTAGGTTCCAACGGTGCTGCCGGAACCGTAGAAGGATTAGCTAACCTGTATTTTACCACTGCTGAAGACTGCGGGTCTGCATACAATAAAAGTGGCTCAGGAATCCTCATTGCTTCTACAACTGTATTACCACATTCCTTAACAAGCCTCTTCATTTTCGTATCTTTAGGACAACCATCAAGTGACCTAGTCGTAATTTGAGGAACCTTTCTCATAAACTCTGCAATAATCAGCTTCAAGAAGCGCAAAAATGGTACATAGAGATACTCAGACTTTTTTTGGACTACACTAACGAACTCTTTCCAAATCATTACTGAAAAATCATAATGTCTGTCATAAACAACTCCATGAAAAATCCTCAACACATCCATACTGCACTTGTCTTGTGAACCCATCTTTGGTGTAAGACACCGATTAATAGGCATGAACAAAGTGCTCCACAAAGCAGCCAAATTCTTCTTGAGGAACAATGATGATCTAGTAAACTTGGTTGAACTTTCATCAAAACCTAGCTGCCCGAGATCTCGAATTATTACATCATTTGAAGGAACTATCTCAAAATCATTCATCTCTTTTCTGTCTTTCTTTTGAGGCAACCGTAGAACATTTCTAACAAACTCGTGAGTTATCTGCATTGTGATATTATCAACGTGACCTTCGCACATCTCTTGATTCTCTGTATGTTTATACTTGAGAGAGTTCCAAAGTTCTTGAATGTAAACTTCGGGAACAGTTGTTGTCGCAGATAAAGCATAAGATAGTGGATGACCGTTCAGAATCTCAATCATTACTTGATGGTGTGCTTTGAGATTGGTATAGTCGATGTGATGATTATTTGATTGGTAAGGAAGAAGATACAAAGCCCGGGAGAATAAAGCCTCGTCAGAAATTTGAGTTTGTGATGATGCCATTGAATGATTCTGTGAGAAAACAAAGAAGTTAACAACAACTTTTAGATTAACCAATCTGTGAAAATTTTGCTTAAAATCACTTTGTTTTAGAGAGCTAAGTTTGGAAAACAAAATATTGGAGAATTAAGTTTGGCGAACGAATGTTGGATAACTAGTAAGAGAACAAACTGTTGGAGAACTAAGTGTGGAGAGAAAATAAAGTGTTTCGTTTTGAAGAAGTAACATTTTGCGAAAATCTTCTATTGATGCTCAAAGATCAACCAATTTAGTTCTCCATGTTCTATCGAGCAAAAATGCCAAGTTCTAAAGCTAACAAACAACCACAACTTGTACGTACTTGTAGATGGAACAAAAACGCGCGCCAAAAAAACTTTTATTCAAACATAATAAGTTGGTTGTTCCCCACAATCGCAAACCATTTCTAAGAGTTACGCTTTCACATTTTCAATATAATCAAAATGATAGATATAGAAACTTGAAACAAGTGAAACACAGAAAAGTAAGGGGCCGTTTAGTTGGAGAGAAACACTCTATTTTTCCAGAAAAATTTTCATACGGAAACGGAAAAACTGAAAAGCCGTTTAGTCGCACTTTTTTCCAATAATTTTCCAAAAATATGAATTTCTCATTTTCCAATTCTTAATAGAAAAAATGAAAATACCATTACACCCTTCTCACTTTTTTCATTTCTAAAATAATAACCCCATTTCCTCTCACCCCACTCTTATCACGCCCACCTCCGTCCACCTTCCATCGCCGCCCACCTTCCATCGCCTTCATTTTAAAAAAAGGAAAAATATAACTCCAACTAAACGGGTTTTCAAACTTCTCAACTCTTCTCTAGAGAAAAAATCAATCCCTTCTCTAGGAATTTAGAAACGGAAAAACAGGAAAAATTTTCACCAACTAAACGGCCCCTAAGCTTTGGAGATGGATAAAGTAAAGTAAGAAAAATTCAGTTAAAGATGTAGTTACACACCCGAAATAAGCTAAAATGCTACTGCTAGTCTTTAACAATGGGAAACAACAACTTAAAATGAAGCATTTTAGTTTATTGGCATTTGATCAAACAGATGGAGTGCATAATAAGTATTAAATGTCAGCAGATGAAACAACAAGAATAATAATCAAGTACTCAGATATGAAGAAATGGTTTTGATTCAAAATTTAACAAAACAACAACAAACCTTCGAATCGCCAAAATTGCAGGTGGTTAAGGAAGGTTTTATGTTTTTTAGTTTAGTTTTTGTACAAGTGCTCATATATTTTATTGGTGGTGGCCGGGTTTCGGATTTAAATTTATATATTTATAAATACTAGCCAAAAGACAAATTTTATAAAAAAGATTTTTCTAACTTGTGTAGTAGGGTAGAGGTTAATCACAATAAGGCTGTGTTTGACACACAAGATTATGAGAGATTACGCTTATTTTCAAAAATGTTTACTTAAAAATAATCCTTGTTTTAAGAACATAACTTATAAAGATTATAAAAAATAATCTTCCATAATCTCGAAAATAAAAGTTATTTCACGAAATTTTATAAAATAATTCTTTTATAATCTTTTCAAAGAACAAAGATCAACAAATATTTAATAATGTAAAATTAAATTAAAATCATAAATGGTTTAGTATTTAACAAATTTTACAAAAGGTTGTACGACTTATTTCATACCAAATGGTACCAGTGGTAACGATCGGTAAAAAAAAACTGATGTATGATTAAATGAAAATGGTTTGGTATTTAAAGGTATTTATATTAATTTTATAGAATTACGTAAGTAAAATGGGAAACAGGTGAAATCGCTACTTTAAAATTCTGTAAAATTAACAAAAACTTATTTAACCTAAGCCTTACCTTATAAATCAAACAACTTATTAAAATACATTATTTATAATACACAAACAAATCTTTAATTCCATAAAACATCTCATCTCCTCCCCTCCATTAACACAATCAAATTTATCTTTAAATCCTCTTTCAAAAAAACTTGGTTAATAAACTAAAAATTAATGGAACTTAGTTTCAAACCTCTGTTTAATTTTTGGAAAACCACAACAAGGTGTCTTAATAAAAAACCCACCAAACTCTTTACAATTTTAAAAATACCCACTCCAACTTTTCATGTAAAAACAATTTCCTTAATTGGAACTTTATGATAAAGAAATTTTTCTTCATTCTTAGAATATAAACTTTTATCTTTCTTAGAAATGTAATATTTTTTTCTTTGTTTTTCTTTAAACTTTCATTGGGTTAATTTAATAATTAACCTTCTTGGAAACTGTGACTCTTGTTTTTTATTAATTTTTTTTTCGTGGATTTGTTCTTAAACCCTTTTGTTATTAAGAAGTTGAAAAACCCCAATTTGTTTGGGATATTGTGGTATATTTAAAAATTTAAATTTTTGTAAAAAATTTTAAAATTTTGACAGTTAATTAAATAATTATTTCTAATGGTAAATTTTAATTAATATTGTTTAAGTAACCTTTTGTTGTAATTTCATATGAATAAGTTATTATATGGATAAATTATAATTTTTAATTTTAGAAAAATAACTTTATTAATAATATAATTAACTTTGTAATTTATCAATGCTCTTTCAAAGTTTTAAAGACCAAACATGCAAGTTAGCCAAACCACAAGGATCAAAATGCAATTAACTCATTTATATATTTATAAATACTAGCTAAAAGACCGTAAAATTATTTGATATTTAAAAGGATGTTATAAAAATATTGAAATATTACCGAGGAACGAAACAAATGAGTATCTCTAGATGTGAAAAAAAATTCAAATGAAATATACAAATAAATTAAAAATTCTCAGATAATTAGAAAATATAAACAAATTTTAGTTTTGGTGTTGTTCATTCCTAGCGTACATTTTACAGCAAATTTATAGTATACTCATTGTTGATTCACCGTGAGACGTCACTAGAGTCTGCACGTAGCGTTCGTGACGGATAACTAAAATAAATTTTTGATAAATAATGTATTTTAGTTTATTATATTCTTTTAACAATAAATTTACGGATATCAAAATTTCATTATAGCCGTGCCGTTCGAGCTCGAACCCGTTAGCCGTGTTCGGACTCAAGCCCATTTGGCCGTTGCTGTTCGGGCTTGAATATATGTATAATGTGCTTTATTATTTGTAGTAGTGAAATTTAATGCAGGAATTGTGTTTAATTTGATTGTACAATATGCTTGATAATTTGTATTTCTTATGTAAGGGGTGTTTTAATAACTGTATTAATTGTATTTATTGACCAGGTAAATAATTGACTACATTAAATAGCATTAATGTGGTTTTTTGTTGTACACTATCTTCTTGAAAATTATGTGCATATGTTATACACTATGTTTCTTTTTTTGTAAGTAGTGGTCATTATAGTCATTAATAACATTGACCACTTTAATAGCAGTAATGTTGTAAGTCTGAAAATTACATCATGCTTATTTTGTTGTACACTATGCTTATTTTGTTGTAAATCTGAAAATTGGTTGCAGCAATTGTACATTGTGCTTAAATGGTTGTAATTTTTGGTGAAGGGGTGTTTTTAATAGCATTAATGTTGTTTGATAAAAGTTTGGTCTTAAAATGACACCACGCTTTATTTTGTTGTATAATATGCTTACTTTGTTGTAATTCTGAAAATTGGGTGCATTAAAGTGTTATAAACCATGCTTAATTTCGTGCATTATAAGTAATATAGATATAGATAATTATGAGCATGAGCAGTTCGTTGGTAGCATCTAGTCTCGGTCATAATTTTGTTTTTGGTTCTACATACGCTATTGCTCCGCATATATGGCACCCGTGGGCAATGGGCACATATACCTCTAACTCGTCACCCCCAAACCATGATTTTTCTTTTGCACGTCATCCGTCTGCGGGTACAATATTTTGCCCATGCCTATACACGCGGGTACCTATTGCCCGTGAGAAATCCCATAGGTTTGTGAAACATAACTTACACACATATTTCAAATGTTTTGAAAATTAAACTCTATTAGAAGGTGCATGAGTTACGACATATTGATAAATATGCACACAATTAGTCAGCTATATATGTACTAATTGTATATTGTTGATAGTATTAGTACATACAAAAATGTTAAATGATACTTTTTGACTCATAAATTATTACCTAAGACCAATGGTTACTTGTGCATTAAAGTCGCAATATCAAGTATAGACTATCCTGGCTTGCGAATTTAGATTTTAAGTACATATATTCGATATTTTGATGATTCATATTCTTCTTATAGTCTCATATTTCAAAAGAGATGTTCAGTATGCTTTGTTTTATAAAAAGTATATAACATGACAAATATTTAAGCAATATAATATAGCTAAGTACAATTAAAAAAAAGAAAAAAAAAAAAAGAAGAAGGTTCATTGGTTTTACGAAAGGTAAATCCATGAGTATTTCAAAAGGCGTGACAAGTTTACCTATGATCGGGGTGGCAATTGGTCGGGTTCGGGTTAGCGGTTTCGGGTTGACAGGTTGGCGGGTCAGGAAACCCCAACCCGAACCTGACCCATTTAAATAATCGGGTCAACTATGTCAACCATGACCTGTTTACGCATAACCTAGACCTGACCCATTTAACCTGTATATATACTTGGGATAGTGGGTTTAATAGGTTACCCGGGTTGAATAGGTTACCCGGGTTGAATAGGTTAAACAGTTTCGGGTTGACCCATTTAACCCATTTTACATACAAAGATGAAGTAGTAACTTCATGATCTAAACCCCAAGTTTTAACCCGTAGCTTACTATATATCCAAACCCGTTTTCTAAACCAAAGTATTCCTTGTTTTCCCTTTAGCTATCCGTTCATTCTCTTTTTCTTTTCCCTTTTGGTTTTCGTATATTGTGCGAGTGAGGGTGAATAAGGATGGTTTGTAAATTAGTTACCTACCACTTCCGAAACAATCTTTGACTTAGCCCTCGCATGCCGATGCGCGGTAAGAAAATCCTCATTTATACCCGACTATCGACTCTGCAATTTTCATATTTATTACATGCTATCATTCTTTTCGTATACACATTTTAGTTAGTAGACCAAGTTTGATAGAAAAAAAGTAGACCAATTTATGTCTAACAAAAGGCATGAAAATTTTAGTATAAAAGATTAAACATAGACCGAAACGCGGATAACCGTTAGTTATATCGATACTAAAGAGGCGATTATAAAAAGGCGTGTTAGATATATAGGTTTTTAGAAAAAGGGAGAAAATTATGAAATAATAACCAACTTTGAAATTTGTTCCAATTTAATCACTCTAACTTTCTTTTGATCATAAAATAGTAACCAAGTTTGAACTATGTTGGATTTAGTCACTCAAAGTTTCAAGAATGTTCCATTGTTGTGAATTTTTATGTTTGAGTGACCAAAATAAAACACTTCTCAAAGTTGATTATTATTTATGGCATATATTCTTTCGGTGTACGTAACTTGGTTGTATGATAAGTTGGTTGAGATTGGTGAAATTTAAATGGCGGGTATTTATTGTTGAGTTACAACAAAATAATGTACATATGAATATGTTAAACATAGGTTTTGTGAATAATTGTACAATAATAGAAGAGTATTGAAACTTGAATGGTTTTAACTTTTATAGTTAATTTAATTGGGTTTTACACGAAAGATCATTGTACTTTCAATAAATGTCTCATTTTAGCTATTGTACTTTCTTTTTGTCTATTCAAGTCATTGCACTATTTATTAGTTAATTATTCTTCATTAAACTTCTTAAAAGTGTCTGTTTATACCATGGATGGCTGGATACTCGTCAAACTCCGGTGACTCCTCATGACTGGGCTGCCATGTCACCTTCTGTAAATACACGTCAGCAAAACACGTCATTATATGATGTCCACCTTATGCTCTTAGCTACCTCATTATAGACAGATTAATTAGGCTTTGCAACGTTCAATTGCAAAGCCTCAAACGAATGTAAAGTATCAAGATCTTATTTATCTTCTAGTGGGATGTGTGTAAGTGTTGTGATAAATTATTGTTTTCATCAATGTTTTGATTTTCTATTCCAATTGCTATTTCCATGAGCGTCTATTATTGTAGAATTTAAGTTTCGCTTCAATTGTTAATTCCATTTCCTCCGGTTTACGACTTTGTATTCCAATTATTTATCCAAACTTCTTCCCAAATACAAATGAATGACATTCATGTGATGATGAAGTTACAAGATGATGAAATAAGATTGCTTCACATAAATAAGTTCTTGAAATGTCAAATTGTCTTTTGCAACAAGATTATGTTTTGTTGTGGTGATGATCAAGTTTTAGTTGATTATCATATGTGCTAAGTTATTGGTCCTTGTTGATTAACGGACGTTTTCATTAAAGCAACAAATTGTTATGATGTTGATTAACTAGAGGTGTCGCATAATGAGTGCATAGTCAGGTTAAGCAACGGGACAAGCGGGTAAAGTGACACATCAGCTTCAATTCCAGGAGAAGTGATCTAGATGATTGATTTTATTTGTACAATTACTCCAATAAACAAAAAAAGAGTATAATGACTAAAACGAACATTTTAGAAAAGTACAATGACCTCGAATGTAAAAACCTTAATTTAAAGCTTGAGTGACATAATTGACCCAATCATCAAACTTTTGTTCTGCTAGGCAAAACATTATATTTATATACTAAAGGAAAAATGCCTTTGTAGCGACTACGGTGGCCCAAAAATTACGAGAATAGTCTACGCAATTATCTAATGGTTTCAAAGTTAGTCATGGGGTAACTTTGCAACGATCGAGAATTTTAAGGATTTTTACGTAAAAGACATTATTTTCATAAATAATTTTGAAAATAGTCCTTCGGTTATCGGTCTTTTTCACATTTAGTCCTTAATAACTAACTTTGAAAGAAAATTTATCTGGCGTTCGTGTAGAATGCGCATCATTTTCCTGAAAAGAAAGTATGAACAACATTGGGCTTTGTAAACAAAACTAGTAAATGGGCCTGTAATATAAAAGAGCCCAATACATACTCCAGTTGACTGCTATTGGTAACGAATTTTAAGCTCAAAGTGTTGGTCTTTTAAAAGTTTGGACCTAAACGAATAATGTTTAAGGGGTGTTTGTTTTTGCTTATTTATCTATGGGCTTATGAGCTTATCTGTTTTGGGCTTGTATTCATAGCGTTAACCGCCCATTAGTAGCCAGTGTCTTTTCTGTGTGATTAGTATATCAAAATGGAATTTCGGGTGTTTGTTTAAGCTTATTTATGGGCTTACGACCTTATCTGTCTTTGGATTATGTTTCATAAGCTCTTTTTCTGATTATTTTGAAACTTGTGGGCTTATATAAGTTTATAAACTTATATAAGCCCTAAATCACGAAATAAGTTGAAAAATGAGCTTATGAAACATAATCGAAGACGATAAGCTCATAAGCCCATAAATAAGCAAACAAATATCTAAGCTTTAGGAAATTCCATTTTGATGTTTTAATCTATTTAACTTTTAGCTTAGTAACCGGTGTTTGTTTAAGCCTATTTATGGGCTTACGAGCTTATCTGTTTTCGACATATTTCATAAGCTCATTTTCACCTTATTTTGAAACTTGTGGGCTTATATAAAATCCCATAAATCCGGAATAAGATGAAAAAAATGAGCTTATGAAACATAATCCGAAGGCAGATAAGCTCATAAGCCCATAAATAAGCTTAAACAAATACCCCCTAAGCTTTAGAAAATTCCATTTTTGATATATTAATCATGGTTGTAAAAGATGCTAGGCGTTAGTCGGGCGGTTGACTTAACTTTTAGCTGAGTAACTGGATTGGGATTTTTTGTATATAAATTTCAAACATATATGTATGACATGTTGATAGGAATATTTAGAAACATTAACACAGTTGTTCAAATACTTCAAACTGAGTTTTGGCCTGAGTTTGATTGAAGTTTGACCTTGTAGTGAGTAATCATCGATTTACAACGCTATTTTAAAACTATTGCATCAAGTCGAGATGGAGTATGTGAAAAACGTGCCAGTAAACACTTTGTCTTTCAATCATATATAAGCCAACTTAAAGTGTGTTACGTATCTGCTTTGATTCAACTTAAGTTACTAGTCTGATATAATATTGACGGTTGATAATGTACTTACAAGAAGCTAAAAGTGCGGTTTTTTCATGTTGTTTTAGAGATGGCGTTAAGAAGTATGGTGGCTGAAGCAGCAGTTAAAGGAGTGGTGCAAGCAAGAGCAAAGATCTTTGGTCATGTGCTTAACCCAACGGGTCAAAAAACAGGCCACAAGATCTTGCGCCAGCCTTTTATCGGTGAGAAAGTTGTAGCATGGTATCCACCTGACATCCGCAAGGAAGACCCCACAATCGTGCACGCGAAGAAAAAGAGTAATCTTCTTTCCCGCATCTTAGAGCATATGTTTTCATGCCTTTTACTCTGCATATCATACGATCTGTGAATTCCCTAGTTGCTGTGTGGGAATTGGTTTTAGCTGCATACTTATTATGTTGCTTTTAATTCATAGTATCATGTTATGATGCCTATATCAAATGGTATGTTTGCTGCTTACTTGGTAGTTAAAAGACTCTTACTAAGCTATGCCAAAAGCTGCAATTTTCATGTTCGGAAGCTCATAAGTGATACTCTTCACTCTAAAGCTATGATAGGAAATACTGTACCTGAGCATGCAGTTTTAGAAAACGATACTCTAGTGTTTAGAAGCTAAATTTTTGCTATTGAATGTGAATTCATTTTAACATCGTCTTGTTAGATTTACAACTTAATCTTATGAGAGTTTGATTCTGGCACACAAACTTACTTCATAGTTCATATGACTACAGGGGTATCTGGTTAAGCTTATTTTGGGCTTATAAGCTTATGTTTAGAAAGCTCATTTTCTTGGGCTTATTTTGAGACTTATGCGCTTATATAAGTTGACTATATCATAATAAGCTTATATAAGACCATAACTCTCAAGAAAGCCGGAAAATTTGAGCTTTTGAAACATAACCGAGATCACATAAGCTCATATAACATCAAATATAAGCCTAACAAACACCCCCTATATGAGAGAGACCAACAACACCAACAACAACAATACCCAATTCATGAAGTGGGGTATGGGGGAGATGTGTAACTGTATTTTCACATTTTTTCCGATTATAACTAGAACAAAATCATTATTATTTGACTCAGGTTGGCTTTAGCTGAAGTATATTATGGACTCTAAGATTGTTGATGACTTACGCTACTTCCTGAATCACGCTAATCCCATTTTATTTGTACACGGTTAATATGAACTACTTTGCATAATCCTTGGTAACGGTTTGAGATGGCAACATTCTCTGCATATTCGTAAAATTTGAACCTAGGTTACCTTTTCACTCATTACAAGTTACTGAGTCTGTTGATCTTGATTCACAACGCTATGTTATGTCGTCAATATGTATTTTAGTTTTTTACTTTGTAGTAAAATGATTCTTACCAAGCTATGTCATAACTCATAAGCTGCAATTTTCATGGTCTGAACTCTGAAGCCAGTCTGATATGAGATACTCGAGCATGCAAGTTTAGGAAACTATACTATGGTGTAAAGTAGTTACCCAAATCAATTAAATCATACTCTGCATACTTATCCTATTTAGTTTTTCAAACAGTTGACAAAAACTGTGGTGCATAAGTCCTTAGTAATGGTTTAAGATGTCAACATACTCTGCAAATCATTTAATTGACCATTCATTCAATTAATATTGGTTGAAAGTGGGCATGGTCAGTAATTCGAGTAGTTATCACAGTATGAGTTGCACGTTTTGTCAAAGTATATAACTGAAAACCGCGTGAGTGATCGTTTACCTTCCAATAACTTTCTCTATATCAGACCTTCCTGAGTTGTGTTGTACTGTAATATTGCAGGCGTCTGTCAAAACTGGAGATGCTGAAGCGTCGTGGCAAGGGACCTCCAAAGAAGGGTCATGGAAAACGTGCTTATCATTGTCTTTATTTTTGTGCTAGAACAAGAACTTAGATAACAATCTAGCCAGGTTTAACTCAGAGTCATGTGGCATGTTTTCCTGACTTTGAATTCTAAATCGGAACGCTTATGTACCATTTTTATTTGTATTACGAATAAATATTAGTGTGTTAAAGTTTTAGTTTGTCTTTATTAAACATCAAGGAGGTCTGATTACAAGGCCGAGTACTACTACTTCTAAGGTTAATGACCGAAGCAAGTTGTGTCAAATCGGCCAAGACATCAGTTTGGTGAAAATGAACTGTGTAAAGATATGTAAGAAATAAAAGAGAAGGTGGGTTGAAGATATTTATTTCACCATAAAAAACAAGCAAACAATAAGATGATGTTCTTTTGTCTTCTTCTTGTCATGTTGTTGTCATGATGAATGACTTTGGTACCTAAACAAATCACTTAAAAAAAAAAAAAAAAAAACTGAAACATAGACAGACAGATGGCTGAGGTGAAATCAATATTCATTTATCCAATAAAATCATGCAAAGGGATTTCTGTTTCTCAAGCTGCTCTTTCTCCTACTGGTATTTAATCAATTATTTCACTACTTTTTTTGGGGGTGTTTGTTTAAGCTTATATAGCGGGCTTATGGCTTATCTGGTTTTCGGCGTATGTTCCATAAGCTCACTTTTTGTGGCCTATTTTAAAACTTTTATATAAGCTTATCATGACCAGATGTTTATATAAAGTTTCAAAAAAGTTTCAAAATAAGCCATGTAAAAAATAAAACTTATGAAACATAAGCTGAAAACCAAATAAGTCATAAGTTTGTTTTGTTTAGTTTAGGATTAATTTCTTATTAAGGAAATGAACATTTGTTTTGTTTAGGATTTGTGTGGGATCGTCATTGGGTGGTTGTGAATTCCAAAGGCAGAGGATGCACTCAGCGGGTTGAACCAAAGCTTGCTCTCATTCAAGTCGAGCTGCCCACTGAGGCTTTTCTCTTGGTTGGGTGCCCACAAAGTCTTCTTACATGGGTAAGTATGCTATCCTTCTAACCCCGAATGTTATGTTTAACACTTAATGAGTCGATTTGGATTCATTCTAGGGACCCTATCGTTGAAACAAAAGAATTGAATGTTTTTTTATATGAAGTAAAAGGTCAAATAGTTGGGTCGAACTCTGTTAAACGGGTACAAAGTTGTGAAAAGTGATTTAGCGTGTGTACTTTAACCTCGTTAGTTTTCTTACAAGAATAAGCATTGTTTTAAACTTTCAACTGTGAAAGTTTTGTAATTTAAAAAGTATTGGTAAGTCAAGCCAAACTAGACTTGATCAGTAACATTTTGTGACCCGTTAGTTAACTCTATGAGTCTGCTTCCATATGAGCCTCTAAGCGGAAATATTGTTGTTGAGCCCACTTGATTGTGTTCGACAGTGGTACGTGCTCCTGGGATGGCGGAGCTTAAGGTCTCATTGACAAAACCGTCATTATCGTCCGATGGGGTATCGCTCGGGAATGGTCAGGCTCGGCTTTGGATGAGGAGACGAAGCTGCAAAATGGTTCACCGAATTTCTTGGTAAACCTAGCCGATTGGTGCGCTTCAATGAAGGTAGTATGCTAGTAGTTTATTTATATACGATTGTAGCATATAAGCATACGATGCGTGAAGATTACTTTGTTCTAATTCGTATATAGAGTCGGAGACTCGACCGTTGACCCTCAGTATGCTCTTTGGATATAATGTGAAATTTACATATGCTTTCCAGTTCCTTTTAATCTCCCAGGTTAGTTTTATTATAAATTTTCATTACTATTAGTCAAGCTTATCATTCTTTGAGTAAACTGTTTGAAAAATGAACCCCTCGAGTGCTGCAGGCTTCTTTGGATGCGGTGAATGAACAACTAAAGGAACCAGTTAGCATAAACCGGTTTAGACCCAAGTATGTCTTTTAATATACTGATCTTTTATCAATATATTAGCTTTTCTGTTAAGACGTTTCTTACCATGGAACTTTTTGAACTTATGCAGCATCTTTGTTGATGGTTGTGAACCATTTGCGGAAGACCTTTGGAAACAGATAAAAATTAATGAGACGAATTTTCAAGGCGTTATGCTATGCCCCCGTTGTAAGGTATTGTGCTCGTACTTCTGTCTTGTAATTTCAGTGGGTTAGTTATTAACTCCAACTATCAAACGGGTAAAACTACGTAAAAGGAAACAAGCGCTTAAAAGTTGGACAAAAAGTGTTCTGGGTCAAACCGAATCCGAATCAGCTAAAAATTACCCATTTTGACCCATTACTCACTTTACCCATTTTGCTACATCTACTTCTGTCCGATGATTATTTTGTTTTTAACTTTTGATTTTGAAAACTTAAACTTCTGTGCTAATCACATTCGCAATCCTTCATTTCTCAGATACCCACAATCAATCAAGAGGACGCGACACAAGGAAGTGAACCAACAGAAACCATGATGAAGTTTCGATCAGCCAAAGCTTTAGAAGTGAACACTTCAACCTCGCAATATAAGGGACAGGTGAGTGCCCAAAATTTTCAAAAATCTATAACTTTAGCTCAAGAATATATAGAAACACGCACAATACATTAGTGTGACTTGCATTTTCTCGATGTGGGATCAAAGGGTTTGACATGAAGCTAACCTGCGACTAATTGTTTATACGTTGAATGAATTTTGTAGGCTTACCTTGGGCAGATGCTGGTGTGGGAGAATACTGATAACGGTTCGAATAAAGTTATTAACGTTGGAGATGCTGTACATGTAGAAAAGGTATTACCATCCTATGCAGATGTTGCAGTGTAAACCATCATTCAGTCGTACAACTCTATATCCTGATATGTAAACTGTACGCATGCTCGTGGTCATTATTAGACTGTGCCATCATGTCAACCCCTTGTAAGTAAATAAGGCCGCGTCTTTGGTTAATCTAGCTTTATCATGAACAGAGAAGAAATATGGATATGCTTCGGATATGTGTTAATGTTATCATCTAGGAGGTATCCTTGTCATTTTTGTTAGTTCGAGTTTTGAACATGACAATTTAGTGTCCAACTGTAGTTGGGTAAGTTTATAGCGACGCGCTCACAAAACAGGCCGATTGGGTACTTATGGTTAACCCATTTGACAATATAAGTATAACATCTTTATGTTTTACATCATATAGCAAGTACAACATTCCAAACTTCTTAAAAGGTTACTGTGACTATTATAACTTAGATTAAACAAGAAAATATTCAGTTTACTTTTATAAATTTAACCCAAAATCAGTTGGGCCACACTGCTCCATTTGACCCAAATAAACACTACAGACTCATTTCTGACTATGCCTGTATGCCATTATGTCTTTACTAGCCATTTGCCCGCGCAATGCAGCGGCATAACAGACAGAGAATGTGATAGTGGTTGGTCATAATATATGATAAAATGTTGTCGGTAGTGGTAGTTGCGTTGGCAGAGCATAATACACATGAACAGGTGATCAATCGAGAAACATGACCGAATTGGACCGACCGGACGGGATCGAACGTATTTCGTCCGGTCTTCCGATCCACCCTTTCCTCATATCCGTCCGGTCTGGTTCGGTCTTACGCAAAACCGGCTATTATTTTTGTAACTTTTTATTATATGGTGATACTACTTATAAATTTTAAGACATCTTAGACACTTTTTATATAGGGGTAAGTAAGATAGATAAACTAAAATAACTTTTGATATTTTAATAAACTTTGTTTTTCCATTTATCTAATTTTTTCGTCTTTAGAAAAGCATATTTTATGATGTTTAATGCATAAATCATATTATCATTCTTTTCCTTTTTAAAACATCCACTAAATGAAATTTATAATTCATTAAGGATATTATCAAAAGACCAATCAATCAAAATACACTTAAAATCGACATATTACAAAACAATAATGTATAAATTATTATTATTATTATTATTTTTTATGACACTCATTAAATGAAATTTACAAATTATTAAGCGGATGGTACAAACCAATATTTTATGTAGTTAGACTTTCTAACACCACCATTTAAGACACGCATAGCGGACCACCAGTTGCAACCACAACTTAGCAATATAGACTTCACCATATGGCGCTAAAATCGCTACTTTAAAACACCCTTTAAGTTTAAACGTTATATAATATTACACATCAAAACAACTACCAATAGTGATGACCACCGTTTTCGTATAGTCGTTGCATCGTGATGCACGGGTCCTCTGCCCTTTTTTTATGAAATAGCATGCGGTAAAGTTGTTCTCTAAAGTTATCGTCATGCGTAAAGTTAGCATTATGAAAAACATATAATCGCTCAACAAAATTTTGGTTATAGGGTGTTCGCCGCCATAACGCACGGGTACCGTGTGTTGGAAAATGCTCAAGTCATAATAAATAATTATACGGCTAGACATATATGAACCTATGGGGTCACACACTTATACACTGAGGTACCACTTAATATAACGTGTCTATTGTATTTACGTTATATTATACCTACGTAACTTGGAATAAATAAAAGGATGAGAATACAAGAGATAAATACTTAAATGTATTTGTTGGTCATACAAGTAAATACATTTTAGATACATTAGTTGATCATACTTGTAAAGGTTTTTGGTCCAATGAAATGCCACCATTTTTGGTCCAATGAGCCCTCAACACTATGGCCACTAACAAAGTTTATGCTTCTTGTCTCCTCTTTCTTCTTGATATCATACGGCACTTACAACCATCATGTGGGTGTGAAAGTTTTCTTTATTCCAAAAATGGTTTTTGCTCTCTAGATTATTGCAAAACCAATATAGTTACATAGTGGTAAAAGACTAGCATCTATTGGTATACAAGGAAGTGTAGTGTGTTTCTACATAGAGGTGATCAACCTTATTGATTACTTGGGTTTCTAGTATAGCTCGGGGTGTGTAGAATATCTCCATTCGATCCTACCGAATCACGCTACAAAGGTATACATTTATTTGTTATTCCTACGATTGATTATATGACTCTATGGATCCGTATGGGTGATTTGTTTCGCTGCCATTTATATTTATTTATATGTTATTTATCTATAAAATCTCCATTAGTGGTATCAAGAGCCATCATATGATGTCATATGATCATCGGGTACGTGTAAAATGGCCAAAAACGCGTGTTTTTAATCGATTTGTGAAACGATTTCAAAACAGCCCCAAGGGCTCATTTTTCTGAGAAAAAACGACCCAAATAAGGACTTATAATCTGTGATTTTTAACCTTAAGGCCATGGGTTACACGTACAAATCGGGGTTTTAATTCTTGTTAATTAATTTCTTCGATTTCGTTGGCTAACAATTTATTTCTTATTATTTACTTTGATTCCATGTCAAATACATGCATGTTTGACGATGGACTTAGCCAACACCTTGTTTTGATCATAATATTATTGTATTATTATGTGTTATATGCAAAGCCGATGAAAACCTAGACCATTCATGCCATGATTTGTTGATGTTTGTTGTTAAATTTTTTTTGTTTTGAGGTTTGTAATAATTTTGGTTTTCATGTATGTTTTTAATTTGATTTTTGCCATTGTTTGGGCACTTTACAGTAGCTAGATAGTAGATTAGTAGTACTTTACTTTCTATATATTGTAACCGTGGCTTGGCGTTAAATGGCGGCGTTAAAGCCAAAATGACAAAATCGGATCTGCTGGACCTTCTTGTAGTAAAATGGATTTCCGGAGTTCTACTGGGAGTTTTGCTATTTTTTTCTCTGGTAGCTAACTTCGAGGGCTACAACTTTGTAGTTTGGTGCAAAGAGGGGAAGACTCCTTCTAGGAGTTTCAGGCCTCACAAGTCGTCGAAAATTTTCGGTGATTCAAAAATCATGTGCATTAGGGTTACACTTGCTCTTGATAGACCTTGGAGCAAGTGGGAGCCCTCCGTGTGGTTGTCTTGACTTGTCCCTAGTTGACTCCTTGGTTCTCGTAATGGCCAACGAGACCAAGCATAGGTTTATTCATCGGTTGAGGCTTTGCATATTGTGGTTGTGTGTTTATTTATTTGCTTCTTATATATGCTTTGATTATATGTAAATTGCAAATGTTTTTTCTAAAACTTAAAATGAAACACAAACCATTTTAAAACTAAGCCTTATGACTTAGTTTAAGTAAGTTTAAATATGGATTTGAAACTTAAAATTATTGTTTTAGAAATAACACTTAAACTTGTTATGCATATTATTTATTTTATGTATTGTCCAAACTTATTTATAATCCACATAGGTTATATATTAGTCATGAAAATGGACAACTCGACACACATAAAATTAAAACAATGATTAGACTTAAGTTAAGAAAAGGTTTTAACTTGTGTCACGAAGGATGAATGCATGCTTCTTTCGTACACCTTTTGATACACATCAAAATATTTTACCCGTCACAATTTTAAGTCATGCCGTCAATCGCTTGAGAACACTTGCAATTACCTTTTGCCTATCGTGAGACCTAGGTTGAATTGTAACCCAAGGTGACTATTCTCTATCGTGAGACCTAGATATATTCTCACACGTTCTAAAATTGGATGACTTAATCGAGTTAAGCGGTGAGATCCTTAACCCGAGGCAAGGATAGGACTAAACATGCCGACTTGACACTAGTTGCTTGTTCGATAGTGCCATGAGTCCCATAGGGATCTAAGAGTTACACGTAATGCAATTGGTGAATGCCACCTACCTATTGAATCTACCATTGCTAGCGGATCAAGCGATGTGATGGTAGAACCTCAATGAGGATCTTAGCCTTTTTCGTAAAATTAATAGTTTTAATATTGTAAACTTGGGTAGTTAATTTTAATAAGGATTAATTATTGAAAATACTAAAATTTGAACTTTGTTTATTTTGTAGATGACAACTCTAATCAAACCATCAACAACTCGTCAATCGGATCAATTCTAGAAAGAGAAATTGAATGGTAACAACTTTTGGATTTGGTATCGCAACTGAGGATTGTCCTCGGTGCGAACAAAAGTTGAACCATCCGGAAGAGGCCTTACAGGCGCCTCGCTGCTCGCCATTGTTTCTTTGTTAGTAATGCCTACAACAAAAGGTTTAACGAACAACAAGAAGTGGCATGTCTTATGCTAGCAAGCATGATCCCTGAGATCCAAAAGAACTTGGAGGACCTTAGTCATTTCGGTGTTGGAACAAATTGTGCCTAACCCCGTGGCCGAGACTAGGAAGGTCTGGTCCAACCTTCTAGTTAGGGGAATTCATTCGAATGCCAAGATTTATTTGGCTAGGTGAAGGCTATGTAACTTTCTTACACTAAAGGTGATTTTATAGATAAATAGCATATAAATAAATATAAATGGCAACGGAAACAAATCACCCATACGGATTCATAGAGTCATATAATCAATCGTAGGAATAACAAATAAATGTATACCTTTGTAGCGTGATTCGGTAGGATCGAATGGAAATATTCTACACCCCGAGCTATACTAGAAACCCAAGTAATCAATAAGGTTGATCACCTCTATGTAGAAACACACTACACTTCCTTGTATACCAATAGATGCTAGTCTTTTACCACTATGTAACTATATTGGTTTTGCAATAATCTAGAGAGCAAAAACCATTTTTGGAATAAAGAAAACTTTCACACACACCTTGATGGTTGTAAGTGCCGTATGATATCAAGAAGAAAGAGGAGACAAGAAGCATAAACTTTTGTTAGTGGCCATAGTGTTGGAGGTAGCTCATTGGACCAAAAAATGGTGGCATTTCATTGGACCAAAAAACCTTTACAAGTATGATCAACTAATGTATCTAAAATGTATTTACTTGTATGACCAACAAATACATTTAAGTATTTATCTCTTGTATTCTCATCCTTTTATTTATTCCAAGTTACGTAGGTATAATATAACGTAAATACAATAGACACGTTATATTAAGTGGTACCTCAGTGTATAAGTGTGTGACCCCATAGGTTCATATATGTCTAGCCGTATAATTATTTATTATGACTTGAGCATTTTCCAATGACTCCCACTTGCGCGTCATAATAAGCAAGTAATTATACAAGCACAGTTAGCGTATAGCAACACGCCAATGCCCCCAGAAACATATGAGGATAGTTTCTTAACATCTCATTTAAATGGTTTTATGTAATCAATTATCCCTTTGTTGCGGATACTTTGTTGAACATTAGACATGGATCATAAGTCATTCATAATTGTTCAACGATTACATTCTCGATATAGATATTGAACTAGAGTACCAAATTAACCAAGATTCATCTCAATCACATTTGGGTGTGGCCACACAAACATATGTCCAATTCATCGAGGCCCCGGTAGTATCTAACTCCAAAACTCGTGGAGGAACAAATCCTATTTTTTGCACGTGTTTGTTATGTCTTTACATCACTCCACGAAAATGGTCTATATAATGACCTTGTTCGGTCGTTTAACCATATCAAAGATTGACGATCCACACACAAAACCTACTTAGATCTCAAGTCTAAGGATAAAAGATATAACCACTTGCGAGATTCACTCACGACACCGATCCATGAAGTGAACTTTCGTAGGTTGGGTCAGTCCACGCTCCGGCTGTTCTTGCTATCAAGCAAGGTAAGATCCAGAAAAACAACAAGGGTAAACCGCAAGTAAAAGGCAAGGGACGTGGGAATGGCAAGGGTAAGCTTGCTTACGCCCCCAAACCAAAATTCCCCCCAACTGCTAAGAAGGAGCACCCGACCAGGGCGCGCTTTGCCATCACCGTGGAGTGGTAGGGCTTTGGAGAAGAAGCATCTGTCTCACTGGCGAGTTGAAGAAGAACAAAGCTAGTGGAGCTAGCACATCGTATCTTCACTATAGAACTCTATGCTTTCCCTAATAAATCACGGGTTTATGACACGGGTTGTGGTTCTCACATTTGTAACAATGTGCGAGGACTTAGAGAAGCCGGAAGTCGAATAAAGGAGCTTTGGATTTGTACGTGGGCAATGGAAACCGTGCATCTGTCGAAGCTATAGGGAGCTTTGATCTTATCCTCCCGAATGGATTGATTATTGTATTAGACAATTGTCATTATGCACCTACTATTACTAGGGGTGTTGTTTCGCTTTCACGTTTGAAGGATAATGGTTTTATTCATGTTTTTACGGATTATGTTATTTCTGTTTCTAAGGATAACATCGTTTATTTTAATGCTATTCCTCGTAATGGTATTTTTGAAATTGACATGCATAATATTATATCAAACGATCGTTCTATATATACATGTAGCAACAAGAAATCCAAGGGCAACTTGGATTCTACTTTTCTATGGCATTGTCGCCTTGGCCATATAAACAAGAAAGCATAATGAAGCTACAACATGATGGGCTTCTAATGTCAACTGACGGTGAGTCATTTGATAAATGCGTGTCTTGCATATCTGGTAAGATGGCACGTAAGCCTTTTTCCCATGTAGGAGAAAGAGCTAAAGATCTACTTGGACTCATACATACTGATGTATGCGGCCCATTTAGAACTATGTTTAGGGAAGGTGCTAACTACTTCATCACTTTCACTGATGATTTCAGTCGATATGGTTATGTTTACTTGATTAAACATAAACATGAAGTCTTTGACACGTTTAAAGTCTTTCAAAGTGAAGTAGAAAATCAACTCGGGAAGACCATAAAGGCACTTCGATCTGATCGAGGAGGCGAATATATGAGTCAAGAGTTTTTAGACCATCTAAAGAAATGTGGGATTGTCTCGCAATTCACTCCTCCATACACGCCACAACACAATGGTGTGTCTGAAAGGAGAAATCGAACTCTGCTTGACATGGTTCGATCAATGATGAGTCTAAAAACATTGCCAATGTCCTTTTGGGGCTATGCTCTAGAGTCTGCTGCTCGCATACTCAATATGGTTCCAACCAAGAAGGTTGATAAGACTCCATATGAAATATGGCACGGGAAAGTCCCTAATCTGTCTTACTTGAAGGTCTGGGGTTGTGAGGCTCTCGTGAAACGAGACACACCAAACAAACTTGAACCAAGATCTGTCAAATGTATCTTCGTAGGATACCCAAAGGTAACAATGGGTTACTACTTCTACTACCCACCCGAGAACAAAATATTTGTTGCTCGATATCTTTGAGTTTCTTGAGTAGTCTCATTTCACAAGAAGCAGTGGGAGCTCTGTAGACTTTGATGAAATTCAAAGGAAGATGCACAACCTTCTCGATGACACTAGTGCACATCACAATGAGGTGAACATGAAAATGTTGAACCACAGAGTGATGTAGCTCCCATTCGTAGATCCACAAGGATACCTCAAGCACCAAAACGATTTAGTTTCTATGTCGATGCTGAGGAACATGAGTTAGGGGATCATGGTGAACCTGCTAACTATCGAGATGCATTGTCGAATCCTGAATCCGATAAATGGCTCGAAGCTATGAATGTGGAGATGCAATCCATGAAAGACAATGAAGTCTGGGTCGAGGTTGACCTTCCTCCTAATGCTAAGACCGTTGGGAGTAAATGGCTCTTCAAGAAGAAGACCGACATGGATGGCAACGTACATACCTATAAAGCTCGTCTAGTAGCAAAAGGTTTTACTCAAACCTACGGGATTGATTATGAAGAAACTTTCTCGCCTGTTGCAGACATTAAAGCTATTAGGATTCTTATAGCCATAGCAGCGTTTTATGACTATGAGATTTGGCAAATGGATGTCAAAACTGCCTTTTTGAATGGCCACCTGAACGAAGATGTTTATATGGTGCAACCTGAGGGTTTTGTGAATCCTAAACATCCCAGAAAAGTATGCAAGCTTCAAAGATCCATTTATGGATTAAAGCAAGCATCTAGAACCTGGAACAAGAGGTTTGATGAGGATATCAAAAGGTATGGTTTCACTCAAAACCTCGATGAGCCATGTGTATATATGAGAACTAGTGGAAGTATTGTCGTGTTCCTAATCTTATATGTCGACGACATATTACTCATGGGAAACAACATTCCAATGCTACAAGATGTAAGATCCTGGCTTGGAAAATGTTTTGCCATGAAAGATTTAGGAGAGGCTGCGTACATACTTGGAATCAAGATCTACCGAGATAGATCAAAGCGGTTAATCGGCTTGAGTCAAAGTGCATACATTGACAAAATACTAAAGCGATTTAGGATGGAGGCTTCAGCGTGGAAGTCTTCCAATGCAACCAACACCGAATTGAGTAAGACTCAAGAACCCTCACACCCCAAGAGGTGAAGCGGATGAAGGGAATCCCTTATGCTTTGCGTGTGGGATCCATCATGTACGCGGTGAGGTGCACTAGACCTGATGTAGCGTTCTCTCAGAACCTAACGAGTAGATTCCAACAGAATCCAGGAGAATGTCATTGGACTGCTGTTAAGAACATATTGAAGTATCTGCGAAATACTAAAGATATGTTTCTTGTTTATGGTGGTGATATCGAACGTGAGCTCAGTGTTACTTGCTACACTGACGCTGGTTTCGAAACGGATCATGATGATACCAAATCCCAGACAGGATACGTTTTCGTAATGAACGGAGGTGCTGTTGACTGGAAAAGTGCTAAACAAAGTACTACTGCGATGTCCTCTATAGAAGCTGAATACATAGCTGCTTCTGAAGCTGCAATGGAAGCTGTTTGGATAAGGAAATTCATTTCCGGGCTTGGCGTTGTTCCCAGCAATGAACGACCTATGGATATGTACTGCGATAATTCAGGTGCCATTATCATAGCCAATGAACCTGGTGTTCAAAGGGGCACCAAACACTTTCGTCGGAAGGTTCACTACATTCGAGAAGTTATCGAAAGTGGTGATATACATCTTCTTAAAGTTCACAGATGACAACTTAATGATCCTTTTACAAAGGCAATATCTTGTACCAAACATGTTGAGCATGCAAGGAACATTGGACTTGACCGCTAGTAGTCTCATGTAGATCTTTTAGTATTTGAATAATTGGAATGTTAAGCAGTTTTATTTCATAATGGATTGATGTACTTGGTATGATCGTTTTCATTTATATCAAGCGTATTCTATATTTGCATGTTTAATCCGTGAACAATTAATTTGTTCTAAATTGTCCATTGTCGATTGACGATACGGAGTATCATCAAATTAAGGCAAATGTGAGAGAATTGGTAACATTCAATGAGAATGAATTATAAGTGATGATGCCACCTAACTCACATGTTGTTCATTGTGATGAACATTGGGTGACCCAACCTACGAGTTCACTTCATGGATCGGTGTCATTAGTGAATCTCATGAGTGGTTATATCTTTTATCCTTAGACTTGAGATGTAAGTAGGTTTTGTGCGTGGATCATCAATCTTTGATATGGTTAAACGACGAACAAGGTCATTATAAAGACCATTTTCGGGAGTGATGTAAAGCACATAACAAACACGTCTGCGATCAAAATAGATTTGTTCCTCCACGAGTTTTGGAGTTAGATACTACTGGGCCCTCGATGAATTGGACGAGATGTTTGTGTGGCACACCCAAATGTGATTGAGATGAATCTTGATTAATTTGGAAATCTAGTTCAATATCTATATCGAGAAAGCAGAATCGTTGAACAATTATGAATGACTTATGATCCATGTCTAATGTTCAACAAAGTATCTCGCAACAAAGGGATAATTGATTACATAAAACCATTTAAATGAGATGTTAAGAAACTATCCTCATATGTTTTAGGGCGTTGGCGTGTTGCTAGACGCTAACCTCGTGCTTGTATAATTACTTGCTTATTATGGCGTGCTTGAGTGGGAGCTGTTGGAAAATGCTCAAGTCATAATAAATAATTATCTGACTGACATATATGAACCCATGGGGTCACACACTTATACATCGAGGTACCACTTAATATAACGTGTCTATTGTATTTACGTTATATTATACCTACGTAACTTGGAATAAATAAAAGGATGAGAATACAAGAGATAAATACTTAAATGTATTTGTTGGTCATACAAGTAAATACATTTTAGATACATTAGTTGATCATACTTGTAAAGGTTTTTTGGTCCAATGAAATGCCACCATTTTTTGGTCCAATGAGCTACCTCCAACACTATGGCCACTAACAAAAGTTTATGCTTCTTGTCTCCTCTTTCTTCTTGATATCATACGGCACTTACAACCACCATGTGGGTGTGAAAGTTTTCTTTATTCCAAAAATGGTTTTTGCTCTCTAGATTATTGCAAAACCAATATAGTTACATAGTGGTAAAAGACTAGCATCTATTGGTATACAAGGAAGTGTAGTGTGTTTCTACATAGAGGTGATCAACCTTATTGATTACTTGGGTTTCTAGTGTATCTCGGGGTGTGTAGAATATCTCCATTCGATCCTACCAAATCACGCTACAAAGGTATACATTTATTTGTTATTCCTACGATTGATTATATGACTCTATGGATCCGTATGGGTGATTTGTTTCGCTGCCATTTATATTTATTTATATGTTATTTATCTATAAAATCTCCATTACCGTGCTATAAAAGTTTTTTTTATAATGTTACTAAATGCATAAGCACATGAAAACAAGCCAATTTTCAATTAATAACCTTTGTTGGATATTTTTTTCCTATTATAAAGCAATCCATCGAAAAGACATTGCTATAGCCGAAAAATATAATCAAATATGTATCCATTCTTTATGCTGCATGATCTCGACTATTATACATGATATATATAAAAAAAATCTTAAAAGCTCGACAATAGCTCGAGTGATTGAGGTGAGCTATTTTCATTTGAAATCTAGGTACTCAACATTTAAGCAAAAAGATTTGAATTTATTGCCTCTGACCTACCCCTACAACACCTCTTTTGGTTTGTATTTATTGCCTCTTAAGTTTTTAACAATGGAGATGTTTATAAGGAAAACATAAACAAACAATGTAATACCAATATATGGTCCCAAATAAATAGTCACCACCAATTTTAGGTTCCATCAACCTACGTACTCGAACATTGCAAAACCCTCATGAAATAGTAAAGTACCACAAAATTGCGAGATCTTCATGAACATTGTTTGGCTTTGCTTTTCATAATGCTTCTCCCTTCATAACAAAAAGAGAATTCGACTTTATTCTATTTCCAATCACCCCTCATTCTCCTGAAAGTATCTTTTTACCACACGTAGAGACTGCAATATATGCCTAACTTATATATATATGCAATTTCCTACATACACATATAGATAATATAAAACAATAAAGGGATAATTACACGAAAATGTATCTAACTTGTCACTTTTTGTAGTTCTGTGTATCATACTAATTTTTTTTTAGTTTCGTGTACTCAACTTTTAAATTCATGCAGTTCCATGTACTCAACTTTGAAAAGTCACCGATTGAGACCAATATACCCAAAATTTGCGTACGTAGAACTACAAAAAAAAGTTTAATAATACATACAACTGATCACCTTGATACACCGAACTAAGTGAATTCAAAAGTTGAGTACATGGAACTACAAAAAAATTAGTAGGATACACAGAACTACAAAAAGTGACAAGTTAAATACATTTCCGTGTAATTATCCCAACAATAAAATATAACAAACATTCACACAGCTATTTCACTTGTTTATTATGCATTTTGTCGCTCATTTCAACTCTACAATACTCAAGCATGTGAACTAATGTGTCTCTGATATAACTCGATCGAACACCACCCGCATGCTTTTCTGCGTCTATATCATGTGGTGCGAAGTCTACTATTATCCTTTTCATAGGTGATATTGGTGCCTGTGTGGCTATACCATCTACTAGATTCTTATGTATCATCTGCAAAGAAAAAGGTGTAGACAAAAAGAATCTAGCTCAGAATTGTGATATCTGTTTGACAAAAGATCGGTACAGAACAACTTTTTGCTAAAGAAAATCCAACGATTCAGATTAATTGACATTTTATTTTAATTATTAACCGAAGGACACTTTAGTAATTTTACTAGCTCAAAACCACCCATCCAATTTCAATCCAACGATTCAGATTAATTGACATTTTATTTTAATTATTAACCGAAGGACACTTTAGTAATTTTACTAGCTCAATAACTAAATATCATGGTCTCTCATTTACTTTCTATTTTCATTTACTCACTCTCTCTCTCACCCAAAACACACACAAACCCGTAACCACCATAAACCATCATCCATCTTCCATATCACCGTCGATCTAACGTTGATCCACCGCCGATCTGTCATTTCGTCGCCAGTCCACAGTCGAAGAAGATCTTCCATTCAGATGAAGACGCCGATCTGTCTTTTCGTTTTGGTCCCTTCTGTTTTCCCTCCAAGCCACCACGATAATTTACCCGTCACTCCACCACTACAACATCACCAACCATCTTCACTCGTTTGATTTGATGTTGTTCCATGTTTGTGATTGGAGAGTGGTTGCGTTTCAAGTGGGTTAGAGTACATTGTTTAGGCGATTAGCAGTCCGCTGTGGAGAGAGCATGCATGGTTGCAATGCAACCTCTGAAAATAGCTGTTATACAACCGACCACAACTCCAACGGAATGGCATAAAATAATTACTTTGATCCACCACTTATATTTGGAACTTGCATGCCAAAAATCTGATTTAAAACGCAGCGAGTTCAAAGTATAGAAAGTAGATGAATGGAAATTGCTGTTTGAAAAATAAATCATGGTTCCTTGAGTGTTTTCCACTATTGTTAAAATGGATATGGGTGGCTGTGTGTATGTGGATAGGAAGAGAAAAAATGGTAAATGACACATGTGTGTTTACTTGTTATTATGATTGGTTTTATGTTTCAGTTGACCACATGTTTGGATCATGTATTTTGTAGTGGTGAATTTTTGGTTTTAGAAGTTGTAGTGGTGATTTTTGATTTTTTTAGACTTACACGTGGTTTTACCTCAAATCACATGTGAATTGATCTCAAATCACATATGATTTTACATCAAATTATTTTTTTTAAGGTGAATCGAATGAATCGCGTGTGATTCATAAACGAATCACATGTAATTTCTGTATCGAATCACAACAAAAACAAAATCGCGTGTGATTTCTTTTTTTAGATTAAAATAAAGTCGCGTGTGTTTCGGTTTATATCAACAAAGATTAAATCGCGGTGATTTACATTTTTCTAATCGAGCAAAATAAAACCGCAGTGATTCTACAAATCACGTGATTTATAAAATCTCCGTGATTTTTAAAATAACAAATCATGATGATTCTACAAATCGCGTGTGATTTATACACTAATCACAACAAAAAACATAATCATGTGTGATTTAGTCTTTTAGATTAAAACATAATCATGTGTCATTTTATACGAATCACAACAAAAATAAATCACATGTGATTTTTTATGAATCGCGTGTGATTTTTGGTGGATCACTTGTGACTTTTAAAAATAACAAATCGTGTGATTTTTTAACGAATCGCGTGTGATTAAATGCGACGGAAATTTAAAAAAAAAAAAAGTCACGAAAGTATATAAAAGTCATATCTATAGAAAGATGTTTTTTCTCGCTGAATGGTGTATTTTTTTAGCTTCAAGATTCTGGTTTGAAAGATATGTTGTTTTTAAAAAAGGTGGAAAGTGAGTTTTTATAAATTACATTCTATCCTTTCTTTGTTAATTTTCTTTCGTTTAAATCCATTGGATGAAAAGAAAATGGATAGTTGAGATTTTATGATTTGTTCTTTTAGATTATATGTGATTTCTATTAATCTCACCTCATGTGTTTTTGAAAGTTTGAAAAGAAGAGAAAAATACCTTAGCCATCCGTCCGTGTTTAATTCGAAGGTTAAAACCCAACATCAAGTAGGTTAGTTCTTTTAACGTGTCCGATTTCAAAAATTATCCATGATGGCCTACAATAATAAAATATTAGAACGAAACATAGATATGTATATACATTTAAAGAAACTAGGCATATTCAAAAGCCAAGATGAGAAAATTATATTTTACCTTTGATATACTTTTTAGTCCTCTCTTCTTAAAAAGATTTGGATCTTTTAGGGTCCGTTTGGTATCCGGTTTTCAAAGGGTTGGAGTTAAAGAATCTTAAAACATTTGTTTGGTATGTCATTAAATGTTCATCACAGTGGGGTTGAAGTCCAAAATCCCAATCCGGACTAACATGGTGGGTTTTCTAAAATATGACCTATCAATTTTCTTTTTATTTGATGATTCATTCTCAGCCGCATATTATGCAATCTTTTTTTTTGTTTTTAATTTTTTTTTTTTTTTTTTTACAAAATGTATAAAATAAATATACTAATCATTTATTTTCTCTCTCCTCATTTAATTCAAATCTTATACCAAATCCAAATCTAAATCTAAATCCTAATCTTAATCCTAATCCCAAACCCATCTACAAACCAAACGGGCCCTTAATCTTAATATTTCGCATACGTGCAATATATTAGAGTTGTAATAATTACCAAATGTCAAATCATTCCAAGGGAGAAAAACCTCATACCAAAGAAAGTAAGATCAAAAGATCCGAATCTTTTTAAGAAGAGGGGACCAAAAAGTATTTCAAATGTAAAATATAATTTTCTCATCTTGGCTTTTGAATATGTCTAGTTTCTTTAAATGTATATACATATCTATGTTTCGTTCTAATATTTTATTTTCGTAGGCCATCATGGATAATTTTCCCAAATCGGATATATTAAAAGAACTCATACTACTTGATGTTGTAGAATTGAAGTGAGCGACAAAATGCATAATAAACAAGTGAAGTATCACCATACTTTTTGAGACTCCCGTACGGCAACGAGGGTACATTGAAAAGTGTTATTAAAAAGTTTATTTCCGAGACCACCTATTTCAACAATAGTAGAAAGGTTTTTTGCTTGTGTGTCGTAAAGTAATAGCAGATATATAAACGTAGTAAAAGTGGTGGTTAAGTCCATTTCCGAGGGTTCTTTGTTTTCAGGTTGGTTGGTTAGTTTTGGAGATAACTATGATGTGGTTGTTTTGTGTTAAGAGAAATGGAGATGCGAAGATAGTGTTGGTGTGTGGAAGATTTAGTTTCGGTTTTTTCCGCTCACCTCTATTGAAAAGGAGGAAAATAATCCTCGAATTGATATATTCCGTTATCTTTCATTACATCCCAAGTCCCATTTAACTTTAATATTAATTCGTTAAAGCGGGACGTTATTCCACTAAAATAATTGATATATCCGCTAAAGTTTTCTTATAAGTTTGAGTGTTACAACCCCCCCACTTAATCGATTTGTATCCTCACAAACTATCCTCGTAGTAATTAGAAACATTCTCTAGATTTCTCGTAATCATGTATTCTCCCCACCTAGCTTTATCTCATATGCTAATGGATGTGGACTCGTAATCACGTATTCTCCCCACCTAGGTTTAATTGATGATTAGAAAGATGATTCACGAACCTCTTAATAGGTCCTAAGTTAACAAACTCTTTGTGGCCAGCCCTTCTAACCATATAATCCACTATCGTGGAGGGCTAGTGATCTACCAGGCTCCATGGAACATGGATCTTACGGTTGCAGAGAATTTTAGTGACGTATACATATCAGATCTTTAATTGATTTCATATAGATTTTGTCCAGTATGTGTCATTACTTGATTACATTGCAACATTAGTCGGGTACCACAGCGTTGCATGGTGGAATCTGATATGATTATATTGTTTTGGTGATAACAAGGTTTTTATGGATTGCTTTTATAGAAGGAAAAAGAATGTTCAATAGAAGTTGTAATCAAAAATTTGTTGAGCGGTTCTATGTTTTGCATGATGCTAACTTTACGCATGGCGATAACTTTAGAGAACAACTTTACCGCACACTATTTCATAAAAAATAGGAGAGAACTTGCGCATCACGATGCAGAAACGATGGTCACCACTATTGCTAGTTGTTTGGCGAAATAATTATAGTTCCTTTTATATAGTCACTACAGTATAAGGCTATGCTGAAACACTATAAATTGTTTTGGAATCTCAATATGAATTCTCACTCTTTTGTAAACCCGTCACTCCACCACTACAACATCACCAACCATCTTCACTCGTTTGATTTGATGTTGTTCCATGTTTGTGATTGGAGAGTGGTTGCGTTTCAAGTGGGTTAGAGTACATTGTTTAGGCGATTAGCAGTCCGCTGTGGAGAGAGCATGCATGGTTGCAATGCAACCTCTGAAAATAGCTGTTATACAACCGACCACAACTCCAACGGAATGGCATAAAATAATTACTTTGATCCACCACTTATATTTGGAACTTGCATGCCAAAAATCTGATTTAAAACGCAGCGAGTTCAAAGTATAGAAAGTAGATGAATGGAAATTGCTGTTTTGAAAAATAAATCATGGTTCCTTGAGTGTTTTCCACTATTGTTAAAATGGATATGGGTGGCTGTGTGTATGTGGATAGGAAGAGAAAAAATGGTAAATGACACATGTGTGTTTACTTGTTATTATGATTGGTTTTATGTTTCAGTTGACCACATGTTTGGATCATGTATTTTGTAGTGGTGAATTTTTGGTTTTAGAAGTTGTAGTGGTGATTTTTGATTTTTTTAGACTTACACGTGGTTTTACCTCAAATCACATGTGAATTGATCTCAAATCACATATGATTTTACATCAAATTATTTTTTTTAAGGTGAATCAAATGAATCACATGTGATTCATAAACGAATCACATGTAATTTACACACGAATCACAACAAAAAACAAAATCACGTGTGATTTACTCATTTTTAGATTAAAATAAAGTCACATGTGTTTCAGTTTATATCAACAAAGATTAAATCACAGGTGATTTACATTTTTTCTAACTGAGCAAAATAAAAAACCACAAGTGATTCTACAAATCACATGTGATTTATAAAATCTCTCGTGATTTTTAAAATAACAAATCACAAGTGATTCTACAAATCACATGTGATTTATACACGAATCACAACAAAAAACATAATCATGTGTGATTTAGTCTTTTTTAGATTAAAACATAATCATGTGTCATTTATACACGAATCACAACAAAAAATAAATCACATGTGATTTTTTTATGAATCACGTGTGATTTTTTGGTGGATCACTTGTGACTTTTTAAAAATAACAAATCACATGTGATTTTTTAACGAATCACGTGTGATTAAATCCCGACGAAATTTAAAAAAAAGTTACGAAAGTATATAAAAGTGCATATCTATAGAAGATGTTTTTTTCGTCATGATGGTGTATTTTTTGTAGCAAGATTCTGGTTTGAAAGATATGTTGTTTTTAAAAAAGGTGGAAAGTGAGTTTTTATAGAATTACATTTCTATCCTTTCTTTGTTAATTTTTGCTTTCATTTCATCCATTGGATGAAAAGAAAATGGATGGTTGAGATTTTATGATTTGTTCTTTAGATTATATGTGATTTCTATTAATCTCACCTCATGTGTTTTTTGAAAGTTTGAAAAAGAAGAGAAAAAAATACCTTAGCCATCCGGTCCGTGTTTAATTCGAAGGTTAAAAACCCAACATCAAGTAGGTTAGTTCTTTTAACGTATCCGATTTCGAAAAATTATCCATGATGGCCTACAATAATAAAATATTAGAACGAAACATAGATATGTATATACATTTAAAGAAACTAGGCATATTCAAAAGCCAAGATGAGAAAATTATATTTTACCTTTGATATACTTTTTAGTCCTCTCTTCTTAAAAAGATTTGGATCTTTTAGGGTCCGTTTGGTATCCGGTTTTTCAAAGGGTTGGAGTTAAAGAATCTTAAAAACATTTGTTTGGTATGTCATTAAATGTTCTGTACACAGGGGTTGAAGTCCAAAATCCCAATCCGGACTAACATGGTGGGTTTTCTAAAATATGACCTATCAATTTTCTTTTTTATTTGATGATTCATTCTCAGCCGCATATTATGCAATCTTTTTTGTTTTAATTTTTTTTTTTTTTTTTTTTACAAAATGTATAAAATAAATATCTAATCATTTATTTTCTCTCCTCATTTAATTCAAATCTTATCCAAATCCAAATCTAAATCTAAATCCTAATCTTAATCCTAATCCCAAACCCATCTACAAACCAAACTACTTAATCTTAATATTTCGCATACGTGCAATATATTAGAGTTGTAATAATTACCAAATGTCAAATCATTCCAAGGAGAAAACCTCATACCAAAGAAAGTAAGATCAAAAGATCCGAATCTTTTTAAGAAGAGGGGACCAAAAAGTATTTCAAATGTAAAATATAATTTTCTCATCTTGGCTTTTGAATATGTCTAGTTTCTTTAAATGTATATACATATCTATGTTTCGTTCTAATATTTTATTTTCGTAGGCCATCATGGATAATTTTCCCAAATCGGATATATTAAAAGAACTCATACTACTTGATGTTGTAGAATTGAAGTGAGCGACAAAATGCATAATAAACAAGTGAAGTATCACCATACTTTTTGAGACTCCGTCTGACACGAGGGTACATTGAAAAGTGTTATTAAAAGTTTATTTCCGAGACCACCTATTTCAACAATAGTAGAAAGGTTTTTGCTTGTGTGTCGTAAAGTAATAGCAGATATATAAACGTAGTAAAAGTGGTGGTTAAGTCCATTTCCGAGGGTTCTTTGTTTTCAGGTTGGTTGGTTAGTTTTGGAGATAACTATGATGTGGTTGTTTTGTGTTAAGAGAAATGGAGATGCGAAGATAGTGTTGGTGTGTGGAAGATTTAGTTTCGGTTTTTTCTGCTCACCTCTATTGAAAAGGAGGGAAAATAATCCCTGTAATTGATATATTCCGTTATCTTTCATTACATCCCAAGTCCCATTTAACTTTAATATTAATTCCGTTAAAGCGGGACGTTATTCCACTAAAATAATTGATATATCCGCTAAAGTTTTCTTATAAGTTTGAGTGTTACAACTCCCCCACTTAATCGATTTGTATCCTCACAAACTATCCTCGTAGTAATTAGAAACATTCTCTAGATTTCTCGTAATCATGTATTCTCCCCCACCTAGCTTTATCTCATATGCTAATGGATGTGGACTCGTAATCACGTATTCTCCCCCACCTAGGTTTAATTGATGATTAGAAAGATGATTCACGAACCTCTTAATAGGTCCTAAGTTAGCTGCAAACTCTTTGTGGCCAGCCCGCCCTAACCATATAATCCACTATCGTGGAGGGCTAGTGATCTACCAGGCTCCATGGAACATGGATCTTACGGTTGCAGAGAATTTTAGTGACGTATACATATCAGATCTTTTAATTGATTTCATATAGATTTTGTCCAGTATGTGTCATTACTTGATTACATTAAGCAACACTAATTACATAGGTTGCGGCGTTGCGTGCAATCCGTATGATTATATTGTTTTGGTGATAACAAGGTTTTTTTATGGATTGCTTTTATAGAAGGAAAAAAGAATGTTCAATAGAAGTTGTAATCAAAAATTTGTTGAGCGGTTCTATGTTTTGCGTGATCTTAACTTTCTGGCGTGGCGATAACTTTGAGAACAACTTTACCGCACACTATTTCATAAAAAATAGGAGAGAACTTGCGCATCACGATGCAGAAACGATGGTCACCACTATTGCTAGTTGTTTGGCGAAATAATTATAGTTCCTTTTATATAGTCACTACAGTATAAGGCTATGCTGAAACACTATAAATTGTTTTGGAATCTCAATATGAATTCTCACTCTTTTGTAATTCCCTAAGGTCAACTTGCCTATGTACAAACATTGAAAAAATGAAAGAATTTTAGTTTATGGCCGAGTCTTTTTCACTTATAGAGGGAACTCAACACCTCGATCCGGATCAACCAAATTGTAAAGATACTCAAAAGTTGAATCTCTTTTTATATTAAAATTGTCCCTTATATCCGGATGTGGCTCAAACCATTTCTCCAACATTCCATAAACATGAGAAACTATAACCTTCCAGAGGTCAGGGTACTTCTCACATAGCTTCTAGTATTCTAATACTAAGCTCTCACGATCTAGGTTTCATCTCACAAAGCTTCAAGTATTCTAATACTAAGCTCTCGCGATCCAGGTTTCCGTCCTCACTAACACCCATTCGCCACCTCTAAATCCAGCAAATTGCTGGATTATCAAAGAGAGACTCTGCTGACATTACTCCTTCAACACCTATGTTTTAAGTACCATTTATTCGGTAAATGGGACGGTTTGGACATTAATAAAAAAAAAAAATGAGAAAGTCAAATATGTTGAAGTAGTCGGTTTGAAAGTCACCCAACATGCATAAAACTTTTTAGGCCAATTGATTGTCTATTTAACCAAGTAAAATAGGTTGAACTACTGAGGTTCCTGTAACATTATACTTTATATACTCGTCTATAAACTTCAAGAAAAGGAAGAAAAAAGTGTTTGTCTTTTGGCACAACCCCGACATATATTAAGAAATTACCAATTTTGACATGAACCCGTTTACACATAACACAAACCACCCAATTTGGGATATCTACCTGTAGTTGTTAAGCAGCTTTGAACATCGTCCATGTGACGGTTATTCCCGTTTGCAATAAATAAATAAATAAGTAGTATAAGGCACAAAAACTCATCAGATATAATCATATATCGGAACTACAAAGCACATGGAAAACCACAGACACACCAAAAAGCACCAAAATTATATAAGATCTTAATGGATGTTGAACCAGAAAATACACCAAACCTCGTAACTAAAATTTCCAAATTGGTTAAATCCGGAAATATCACGCATAAAATTCAAAACGCCCCCGAACCAAAAAAATTGCACGGATACCACTAAAACACTACCGAACACTCTAAACATCAACGAATGCACCAACACTCAAACACCACTGGTTTCATCAAGAACTGGTGGTGTTGGTGGCGTAAGTAGTTGATGGTGGCGGCTGTGTCACTGGCGTTAGCAAAACGACAGAACCTAGTGGTGGCGACGTCCGAATCAGTTGGTGGTGGGGTTTGAGTTTTTGAAATAGACATAGAAAAGAAGAGGATGGGAGTATATAGTGAGTGTGTGTCTTCCTTTTTTCTAGAGAAAAAAAGGATTCTGGTAGGATCTGTAAGAAAACTGGATGGCTGGAGGGAGTAAAGACAAAGAGAAAAGCAGTTTCAAATGGGGGTGTAAATGGCCGGTTACTTACAATGGTCTATAAATGGACTTTAAATTCCAGGCTATTATATGTTACATTTGAACACTATGTAAATGGACTTGAAAAGTGTATTTAATTTCCAATCATATGTTAATACAAATAAGTCGTAAAAACGTTTATTTATATTTTACGATCTTCTAATGTTTTATCGATAACAAAAGTAAAATCACTTTAATGAAACAAATAAAATACGTAAATGGTTTGAACTAATAGTTTCTAACATATTCACGCTTTCACATAAAACACTAAAACAAGTATAAGTGATTTTATGCTTTAGATATACATATGTATAACAACTAGTGTTTACATATTTGGATAACATATACATAACTAAGTAGTATACTAAAATGGGTAAAACAAGTATATACTAAAATGGGTAAATACAAGTATATACTAAATAGGTAAAACCCAAAGCCCATAACCCATGGATCTTGACCCATAATCCATTGCATGACATGATGCTTATATCACATGGATAATATCCATAACCCATGGTTCAACCCATACCCAGTGACCAAGTGCATTGTACTCAAAGATACATTGTATCTAGCTAAAATCCATGGTTCAACCCCATGACCCATAACCAAAAATACCCATGGGCAAAGAGGAGCGTACCACGGATCCCTAGATTTGTGCTAGCGGATCCCTTGTGGTAGGGATCCGTGGGATCGAGGAGCGTGTGGATTTTTCCTCTATAAATAGTGAGCCATTTCTTCATTGTTTTCTCAATCCCTTTCTAACACACTTTCTCCCGAGTTTAAAACTCACTAACCTTAGATCCAAGAGATCTATGTTTGTAGTTTTGTTTTGTGTGATCTTCTAGGGTTCCTTTTAAAGGCAAGATCACCACCTTTGAAGTCAAGAAAGCTCAAGTCCATGAGTTGCCATGCTTCCTCATCATCAAGGCTCTTGAAGTCCTCTTGTTGATGATCCTTTCTTTCTTCAAAGAAGTGTAGTGTTGAAGACATTAGTGAAAGATGTCTCAAGTGTCAAGATGAAGATATTAGTGAAGGGTATCTATCGTCTATAGAATAAGCACTTGTAGTAGGTGCTTAGAAGTCAAGACAAGAAGCATTAGTGAAGGGTGCTTAGAAGTCAAGACAAAGAAGCATTAGTGAAAGGAGCTTAGAAGTGAAGACACAAGACATTAGTGAAAGGTGTCTTGTAGATCTAGTCAAAGGTATTAGTGAAAGGTGCCTTAGATGTACATTCGATATGGTGTGTTTCGATGTACAAGATAGACTAGTATTAGATCCAAGGATATTGATATCCTTGATGATGTTGTAAAGGAGTAGATCTCCTTTGGGATTAGTCGTTGGTGTAGTGTGGTAGTAGTTCCTCCATTGCAATGGAACTAGGTGCTTAGCCTAGTACCAAATAAAGGGTAGGTGACGTTGTGAAGGTGTAGTTCACCTTGGAGTGAAAGAACTAGGTACTTAGCCTAGTACCTTATAAAGGGTAGGCGACGTTGTGTAGGTGTGGTTCACCTTGGTGTGAAAGAACCCGGTGGTTAGCCTAGCACCGTATAAAAAGGGTGAAAGAACTCGGTATTTAGCGTTAAGCGTTGTGAAGGCTTCTCCGCCATAAGGAGATTGGTGTAGTGTTTACGAACTCTCGAGTAGGTGACTCGGGGGTGGAGTAGGGCAAGGAAGGTGTCCTTGTAGCCGAACCACTATAAATACTCGTGTTGTGGTTTTGTGCTTCTTACCCTTATCTTTTCATTACTTATCTTTATATGGTTGTTTATCAACATCCAACACACACAACCAAATAGATTGACATAAGTCGATCTAAATATTTAAAAGGAAGTTTTAATTGGTAAAACTATTCAACCCCCTTCTAGTTTTCCACAATTGGCATAAGAGCTTAGTTACCAAGTTTCTTGAAGTATATTGTACTTTAAAAACTTGATACGATCCATAGTTAATTGAAAACTACAAAGAAGGTTTTCATAAAACAAACACCATGTCTTTTAAAACTATATGTTTGGATGTTGACTTGATAACAACATTTTCTTATTTACTTTTCATTTAATTGTACTAATCTTCTTTGTCATGTTGATTAGTCAAAGCTCATACCCACCAAGCTTTAGGAGTCGCTTGGTAACAAGAATACCTTCCTTAAGAAGGTATCTTAAACGCAAAGGAGCGGGAATCGTCTAAGTGACATTTGTTGTGTCATTTGTAAAGACATTCCTAAATGCATTAGAGGTATGACTTTTTCTTATTTATGATTTAGTTTGATAATTAGGTATACCTATTTAGGTATTTATATGATTAGATTTCGTGCAATTACATGTTTTACATGAAGCTTTATTAGGAAGCCTTTTTCTCACATATGTTATATTTCCGTCTAGAAGTCATGGTATATAAAACTTATGTTTTATCTTCTATTCATATCTTCTAATAAAACAAAACACAAATCTCAAAATTCCTCCTTCCCCATAAATACTCCCACCGTCGACCATCTCATCAAACCCTCATTTTTTCAAATCTTCCAATTTAAAAATTTCCTCTCATTCAAAACTTCATCTTCCTCCTCATTCCATCTCAATCGAAACCAAGAAGATCCATCATCAACATGGTTTACATCGCACTCGTGCTCATCGCCTAACACTCATCGAACTTGTGTTCCTATGATGAAGTTCACATATGGAGACATTTACTTTGTGTTGTTAATCTATATTGGGATTATATACCCAATCCTTTGTATCATCCTTAGTATTGAAATGCAATATTATTAATAATCTAGTTTATCTAGGTTATTGTTATCATAATGTGTTTGTCATTTCTTTTGATTTATATGTTTTATATTCTTTCGTGATACATTAGAAGTCATGTATGCATGCTAAAATAAAATGTAGGATAAAACATATTTCGTGGTATAAAAGCGTAAAACCTATGTTTTTATCAAATCATTTACATTACTACGGATCCACGGATCCGGAAGATATACTAGCGGATCCCTTTTGTAAAGGAACCGTGGGATCCGTCCTATTGGAAAATAGTTTTCATGCAAGATTAAAAATAATAATCCACTAGAAAGTCAAAACCATAAGTGAGTTAAGTGTCATTCTTGTTAAAACCATTGTTAATAAAAATCTAATAAAACGTTAGATAATCATAGGTTGATCACAAACATCACTTTCTATTAACTCATCTCTTCCTATAGGTGTCACTATGTCGCATGTATATGAGTTTGACTCTTCAATCTCTAGCGTCTACACTCCTAACATCTCTCTTGAACCCAACACACCGGCAATCATGTCCGTGGGTTCAACAATCTCGAAACCCGTCACTTCCATGAAGGAGGTATTGTAGACACCTCTCTACAATTCGAAGAAGGTATCAATACCTCCTTCCGAGCCATAGGACTAGAATGTCTTCTCGAAATTAACGAGAAAATATGTCCAAGGTTTGTATTGGAATTATTTTGTCAAGTCGAACTCGTTCGTAACGAGGATCGTTCTCTATCTCTTTGGTTTTATATCAAAAACCAAAAGTTTACTTTAACCCTTGGGCAATTTGCTCACATCCTCCGAATTCCAAATCATAGACAATATGCCTTCACGAAGATTGGTCTCTTGATTCTCTCTTCAACTTTCGTGAAGAAAATAGCCCATATTGTTCTCACATACCTTCCCGAAGACTTGATTCGCATGATATGCAAACCTCATCACTCCAATCCAAACATTATCCAAACACGGGATATTCGAGAAGAGTACAAACCTCTTGAACTCATCCCACGTGAAAATGTTTGGAGTCTTAGGGAAATCGAGAAATCCTTCCCGCTTGTTGTGCTCACATGTTGTATTGTTTGCTAACACAACAACCATACAATCTCGCCTATTTCTTTGCAAGGCGAATTGTAAATCTTCAAGGCTCCAAGAACAAACTCATTCCTTATGGAATGTTCTTGATGCGACTATCATAATGTCATGCATTCACCATCCTCAATTTCAAAGTCCGTTATGCGTACTTGTGAACAAGATGATGGAACCATTGAACATTTCTCACATGAAGACGTTCTTCATTCCCGAATCCGCCAACACTCATCAACCATTTGATGATCCATCTAGCAAAAACACTCAAGGAACTTAGTAGTAATTCAAATAGGATCAATTCTATTCTACTCATACTTTATCAATGTAATCCTATTTCCTTCATGAAATAAAACATCTTACATTTGATATCTTAGAATTAGAACCCTTTTAAAATTAATCTTGGAATATAATACATTGTTAAGATCATTGCATGCCTTTAGTAAAGGTTCTCTTGGAGAGATGGATGGATCCCAATGTTTGTGCTAGACGGATCCCTATCTTTAGGGAATCGTGAGATCCGGCAAACAGAAAATGAAATTGCAAGCATTATATTTTAAACATATCCTTAGAACACCTCACACTAAGCTAAACATAGTGTCTTAAGGCAAATTAAGTCCTTATCAAGATAGGATGATCTTTCCTACTCACACATAACTCACCTAGATCACACTCTAAAATGCTTGTAGATCTACCGTTTCATTTTAATCCATTACTCTTTCGCTCTTAAACTCACACTTCATTTTCTACTTGATCCTCACATCTAGCCTTAGAAATCTTTTGATTATGGCAAAATTGCTCATTAATCATCCTCACCTCAAAATTGATCAATGTTGATCAAAATCTAGTTTTCCCATCTCAAAGCTTCTAGGATATTTTCCAAAACACTATCCTAAAACACAACCCGATCTCTAGGATCATTTAGTTTCAATTGACACTCTAAATCTTTAGTGTCATCCTTGCTCATCCATTGGTACTCTTGAAAGTTCCAAATCCTTCCATAAAAGACAATCATTAGCTACATCACTCATTACCTTCAAGTAATCAAGCATCCCTTCATTTAAAACACTTAGGAGGACTGAAACACTCAAGATGATATAGGTCTTAGATCTTAGAAACATCATTTCCACTCTTTCATAGCTATTTGAGAGCGGATCCCTAGGATTAGCCTAGACGGATCCTCGAGGAGGAACCGTGGGATCCGGATGACGGTTATGTCAAATCTTGCTAAAACAATCATTTCAACTCATCTTCCTAACTCAAACACTCCATCTCATCTTAAATGAGTTCCTAGATCAGTGTAAACTTTGAAGTTGACTCTTGTGCATGTTAATCATCACATTCCAATGAATCCTAGTGGCTTAAGGCTTGAATGCACTTGCCAATTCTCTTGGTTTATAAACCACATTGTTAGGACCTCCATAGTCATCACTCTCATCCTAACTTTCAGCTCTTGCAAACCTCTTGAAATCATCTCATCATGAGGAAAACCCCAGTAGTAACTTATCCTCCAAAGAACCACCCATGAAAAGGCTCGTGTTTTACACGAAATCTCTTCAACCGAATCATCTCCGGTCAAGCCAACAAATGATAGGATCCTTCATCATCCAATCAAACCAATTCCTAAAAGGATAGTACCCACAAAACTACCTATGCCAAACACCACCATACCTCCTAGGCAAACAATATCAACTATCACCATTGGTTCTAGAGCTATTTCATTTAAACATCAACACCTCTACAATTTAGAGGACTTGCCTCCTAGGCCTTCTCATCCGCTTCCGACAACATTCTCCTCATTAGGAGGAATAATGGTTCAAAATCAAGGTGTTGAGTCAACACTTGCTCAAACTTCCTTTTCGCCGTTTCCATCATATAATCCCATTTGGATTATGAGAAATCATCAAAGTCAACCACCGACCATATGGAAGTTGACACTTCTTTACCACCACCATCATTCTTGGTTGAGTCATTCTCAAATGCACCTCCACCAATTCCTCCATCATTTGAAGCTCCACAAGCCGCTTCACTTGATCCTTCGCATCAAGCCATCTCATTTCATCCACCACCACTACCTAGCCATGACAAAGATTGCTATCATTGTCAACATGTTGAAAGTTTGATACATGAAGTACGAGAAGACCAACGTTTCATGTTCTATCATCTCCTCGAACGTTTCGAGGAGATCAAACCTAAACAAAACTTGAGCTAGAAGAATTTTAGTGGTGTCCTAGCATCAGCGATAGTTGGTTTAGAAATTCCTAGTCATATATTTTCTTATTTTCTTAGTTTTTAGAGTCATGTATATCATAACTCTAGTTTTATTAAATGGAATTACATGTTACTTGTTATTTTGTTGAGCATATGATTACTTTGTATTCATATCTCATTTTTGTGATAACATTACTTGTTATATATCCTTTCTCGATGAAATTTATCGTTAAACGGATCCTCGCCTATTGCCTGACGGATCCCTACTAGGAGGGAACCGTGGGATCCGTGAAACAGAAACTATTTTCTACTAACTTGGACCACATTTGCGGAAATTGTGAATTATACTTGTTTTCTAACCTTTGTTTTGTAGTTATTCAATTTACACATGAAGACTTTGACACCCTAAAGCTAAGGGAGCTTTATGTCAAAACAATACATTGCAAATTACTTGCAATACTAGGTTTATATTTCATGACTTCCCGTTGCAAAATTGCAATCATCTAGGGGAGCACACCGTCACATAGACGAAAACTTTGCAAAATTTGCAAACAAACTAGATTAGCATTACTTTCTTGACACCCTTACATGGATGGACTCGTCAAGGGGAGTAAAGACGAGATCCTTTCCGTTACTTACTCTATTTATTTCTTATTTATTTTCTAATTTTCACACATTTTTCTTAAAAACGATGTGTTGCTTTCTTTCAAACTCTTTTGTTTCGACAAAAGGGAGAAGAAAGTAAAACTACAAATTCAAACTTTTACAAATTTTAGCTTTTCCTTAAAATAATTTTATGTTTTTCATCAACAAAAAGGGAGATTGTTAATACAAATAAGCCATAAAAACATTTATTTATATTTGACGATTTTCTAATGTTTTGTCGATAACAAGCGTAAAATCATATTAATGAAACAAATAAAATACGTAAATGATTTGAACTAATAGTTTCTAACATATTCACGCTTTCACATAAAACACTAAAACAAGTACAAGTGATTTTATGCTTTAGATATACATATGTATAACAACTAGTGTTTACATATTGGGATAACATATACTTAACTAAGTATACACTAAAATGGGTAAAAACAAGTATATACTAAAATGGGTAAAAACAAGTATATACTAAATAGGTAAAACTAGCAAATGGTTTTGACCCATAACCCATGGTTTTATTTATACAACCAAATTCATTGTATCCTTAAGATACATTGTATCTAGAAAGAAAAACATGGATCAACCCATAACCCATGACCCATGACCCATAACCAAAAATACCCATGGGCAAAGAGGAGCGTACCACGGATCCCTAGATTTATGCTAGCCGGATCCCTTGTTGTAGGGATCCGTGGGATATGAGGTTTTCCTCTATAAATAGTGAGCCATTTCTTCATTGTTCAATCCCTTTCTAACACACGAGTTAAATCTCACTAACCTTAGATCCAAGAGATCTATGTTTGTAGTTTTGTGTTTGTGTGATCTTCTAGGTTCCTCTTAAAGGTAAGTGTTAATACAAATAAACCGTAAAACGTTTATTAATATTTTGCGATCTCTTTGTGTTTTGTTGATAACATATATAATGTTGTCTTAAGTATAATTATAAGGATACATGTTATTTTTGTAAAGCATTTACATATAATCTTTTAAATACAAAATGTAGTAACTAAAGCATTTGTTGTAATAGTTAATTAGGATGGGTAAAATCACAACCCATAGATCTTAACCCATACCCAAAGAGACTTGATACAATGTATACTTAGATACATTGAATCTAGATATAACCCATGGACCAACCCATGACCCATAACCAAAAACCCATGGGCAAGAGAGGCGTTCCACGGATCCCTAGCTTTGTGCTAGCGGATCTCAAGTGGAAGGGATCCGTGGGATCCGTGTGAGCAGTGAGGAAATTTGCCTATAAATAGAGAGCCATTTCTTCATTCTATCTCACCCCTCTTCTTACTAAATATCTCATACACTCTCATTCTCTTCTAACATATAGATCACTAGATCTAGAGAGTTGTTCTTCTTTTCTTTCTATTTGTGATCCTCATATAGGTCCTTCTCTATGGCGAGATCACGAGCATTCTACAAGTCATCCAAGCAAGGGGTCCTTGATTGATTTGTCACTTCGCAAGATTTCTGTAGCGAAGATCTTGTATTTGATATTTCACATATTTGTTGTGTAATAGTTGTGTTGGTTTGGTCCACCGTGCTACGGACTCGGTATCTAGCTTTGTACCGGAAAAAGTGTAAGCAACGTTGTGAAGGCTTCTCCGCCAAGTGAAGGAGTTTGTTGACATAGTGCTTGAACTCTCGAGTAGGTGACTCGGGGGTGGAGTAGGGCAAGGAAGGTGTCCTTGTAGCCGAACCACTATAAATCGGTTGTGTCATTTCTATCCCTTATCTTTATTTATTTGCTTGCATTATCATTAGATCTATCGTTCTCAACATCCATACGATTTCACATAATATCGAATCTAAAGATTTTGAAATCAACTTAAAATCGGCAAAACTATTCAACCCCCTTCTAGTTTTCCACAATTGGCATCAAGAGCTAAGTTTATAAAAGTTTTAAAGTAAAATTGTATTTTAAAAACTTTTCGATCACTATGGGTTCGAAAATTATAAGGAAGGGCAATCTATGCAACGACCACCACTACTTGAAACTAATGGTTTTATATATTGGAAAAATAGATTGAAACATATGTGAAGTCTAAAGATATTGATCTTTGGTACATTATTGTTGAAGGTGATTTTGAGGCTACCTCAAATGATGATAAAGGAAATTTAGTTCACATACCTCATGATAAACTAAATGATGAAATGAAGAAAAGCTTTCTAAAAATAGTGAAGCAAAATGGTTTTATATAATGCTTTACCGAAAAGGAATTGAAAGAATTTCTATGCTTAAAACCTCTAAAGAAATTTGGAATTCTTTAGTTGTAACTCATCAAGGCAACCAACAAGTTAAAAATAATAAAATTGATTTATTTGTTCAACAATATGAACAATTTTCAATATCGGATGAGGAAACTATAGATCATTCATTTGCTAACTTTAATACTATTATTACATCTTTACAAGCACTTGATGAATCCTTTTCTAGCCGTAACCATGTTAGGAGATATCTAAGGGCACTTCCATCAAGTGGAGATCCAAGGTGACGCAATCGAAGAGTCAAAAGATTTGACAATCCTCACCTCGATGAACTCATAGGCAACCTAAAAGTCTACGAGCTTGTCCTTGCTAAAGATTCCGAAGCCTCAAAGGTGAAAGAGAAACACAAATCTCTTGCCATTAAAGCCAAAAGGCTTGACGATGAGGAGAACTCAT